>CAKALU010067941.1:8349-34917 GCA_916700995.1 Hozukius guyotensis | reverse complement strand
TCGCGTGTGGCCGGAGCCTCGTCTCCTCTGCCTGCTCGCCTTCACTCAGACAGAGCGCGCGTTCTCGCGTACTCGCTCCACCTCTAGACGTGAACGCGCGCTCACTCCACACTGCAGGAGAGTTAGTAGCTCTGAGAATATCTAGTGAATGTTTAGTGGACGTTTGTGCAGAAATAAATGCTGCAGCTCCTCCAGAGAGAAACGTTACCGTCTCCCTCCTACGCCCGCAGGGAGTCAACGGGTGCCGGAGTCACGGTTCACGTTTCTCTCTGCGGAGCCCCATCACTTCACAAGACACGGAAAACCTCTGTTGGTGCGCGCTGTGTCAGTGAAGGCAAGCAGGCAGCGGAGGAGAGGCTCCGGTTGCCGGTGTCTCCCTGCGGGCGCAGGAGGGTGAGGCAGGAAAAGCCAACACTAGGATCAGATCTAAATCATGTTCATGGAGAGACCTTCGTCTGATCAGCTAACATTACTGCCAAGCAGGTGAAATATAGAGTGATATTGTGGTTTTAGCTGACGTGTGTCGCCTCACTGTTTTGAGCGATGCTCGTTCAGGTATATTTAGAGCGAGCAAGCGCGAGCCCGACGCTGACTTTCGCTGACTTCACGGCCACAGGTGTCGCTGTTAAGCAGCAATTCTGAAAGTTACAAATAGTCCCTTTAAACTAATGTTGATTTATTTAGGTGTCTAAAATCTGTTTTGCTGCTGCCCCCGTTCGTCCACAGCAGTACATTGTTTTGCTCCCGTGCTGGTACTCCCGTCTGTTTCTCCAAACAGGGGGCGTGCTGACCGTCGTCGACTAGGGGTGTCATGATCCAAATGGTCCAAATCCACGATTCGATTTGACTTTCGATTTATTCATTGTTAGACTATGGAGTCTTGATTCGTAAAGATCAGCAGATCATTGGTTTTAGGCCCTGACAACTGTCATTTACACTTCCAAATTGCTCTTTAAAAAGAGAACTGAACTCCTTTTTTATTTAGAAAGGGTTTCAAAAATTAGACTACAACAGTCTACAATATAAAAAGCTGCATCATTTCAATATCAGTATCTGTGTGACCCACCTCGGTACATAATCATTACAAAAACAAAACAGAAATCCTTCTGCAGTGTATTACAAGTGTGCTATCTGTGCTCATCTACAGTCGTCCGTCTATCTGCTATCTGTGCTGATCTACGCTCGTCTGTCTGTCGGGCTTGTTTCTCTCTGCACAGAGCTGAGAGACGGCACTCTAAAAAAAATTGCATGTAGGCTTATATTCAACCGTGGTGTTGTTCTGTCTGGAGATGCAGTGACTTAATGTTAAACCAAGTAAGAGTAGAAGAGCTATGATGAGTAAGGAAAACTAACTAACTAACTAACTAACTAACTAAAGTTCGCTAGCCGCTAGGCTAATTCATGCATTGTAAATGCAAATGTAGCGACAGGGACGGCCCACATTTCCCATCATGCCTGCCTAGTCCCGAGTGCTGGACTGAGTAGTTTAAGTTTGCAAATGTTATGTTCCAAAATGCAAATGTTACTTTTGTTAGTGTTTGTAATGTAATGTGTAATGTAATACATACATTTGCATAAACCAAGCCTATTTTCCCCACTACCATGTTGATAAGAGCATTAAATACTTGACAAATCTCCCTTTAAGGTACATTTTGAACAGTTAAAAAAAGTGTGATTAATTTGCGATTAATCGCGATTAACTATGGACAAATCATGCGATTAATCTCGATTAAATATTTGAATGGAATGACAGCCCTAATAAACAGATGACAATAAAAGCATGGACGTGTGAGAGTGCTTTGTTTGTTGGCACTTCTCACTTTAATACAGTAACCCCTTTTTTCTTCCATCTCTGAAGACCTTTCTTACAATGGAAGATTTACAGAAGTGTGTTGCACAGGTAGTATTATTTAAAAAGATGCGTCACCACAATGTGATGAATGTAAGGTACTTTCATCCAAAGCATTATTTCCCGTTCTAAGGTGGTTAACTACTATATAGGTGACGCAGTGCAACCAGAGCCAACACTGACTGATGATTTTTGGCACATCAGAGACACCGACTGCCCACATTGAGGGCGCCTCAAAGGCTGCTCATTGCTTAATGCAGTGATTCCCCAACCTATTTTTCTTGAAGCCCCCGCTAAGACGAGAAATACGTTGTGACTTTGACTGAATAATTTGATCTCTTTTAGTGATATGCATACTATAGTTGAAACATGCATTTCTTTTTGCAAGATGTAAGCTTACATACGATTAATACAATAATTGTTTTACTACAGTTTTTTGCAATCGCTAAAGCACATTTCTGAAACTCGCTAGGGCCCTCTGTCGAAACTCTACACACAAAGACATACACAAAAAATATCACTTTCCTTCAATATAAACTCTTCTAAAAATTGTATTTTTGCATCACAATTTTACACATAAACACCAAATAAATATCCACATGCAAACTGCACACCGATGTGCTACGTATAAAACACTATTATCTAGAGTCTTAGCATTTCCCCTTATAGCATGCTGTAAATACACTATGAACACAAATGCAACGTGCTTATTCTCAATACTCGTATACTCATAACAGTATCAGACAATTATTTTAACTGACGATGACATGAACATAGTTACTGTATTGCACTGTAAAGAAAATACAGTCTATTGCAATTACTTCCTCTAACTGTCTCTCTAAAATTGGCCTCCATTGTTGTGCACACCAAAGAGCAAACCTGAATCCTATTTATCAGGTTCAAGCTCTGACTTCTAAGTGATATACTTGGTTACAGGTGTTTTCACAGGTGCATTCTGGGTGCAGGGGCTCGATAATTGAGTGTGGTGTTTCATTGGCAGTGTTTAGCAAACAACACACGCAGGCTTTTACAGTTTTTTTTACAATTCCTAATAAGAGTTTACCTATACTTGAGATACTTTTTCTAAACTCTTAACACAGCAACACACCTACATCACACAATAAGCCTGTACAAAACTATGTTTTGTTCATTAAATATCAACTCTACATTTCAAAATGCAAAGTTCTCTACATACACTATGTCAAAACACGGCAAACCTGACTCATTGTCAAATCAGTTCTTTCAAAACACTAGCACGTTTTCTGTCCAAGAGGAACATGACCATGACTTTCAAAATACTAACAGCTGATGACATTACAAAAACTGCATAACTTTTCAGGTTTCAGTTCTATCTGCGTACAATAGACAATATGAAATCAATTGTTTTTTACTGTAATGGTATGGTCCGCAGCAGACGGATGTTGTGCTAATTGTGTTTAGAGTTTTGAAATTGTGACTACAGATTGGACAATAGCGATTGTAAAAAACTGTAGCTTTGAATGATGTGTCTAATGTAGATAATCATGTGTAGTTAATTGCAAAAAATGTGTTTTAGAATTTCAAAATTAAAGCAGACAATGTGCTAATGGTTTAGCATACCTGGTCGACAGCTAAATAAGAGTAAGTGATTTCAATAATAGTGCCAAAAGTACCAGTCTTTTGGCACTATACTTTCTATAATAGCCTTCTTTGCATTTTGTAAGTGCAAGATTTAGTTAAGAAGGTGCTTCACTCCTGTAAGCACCATAAGAGAAAATGCAATGTGTTTTAATAACACTAAAGACCTCAAGACAGGAGAAAGGAAGCTAAACAGAAGTTACCAAACAACAGGAGCGAGCGAGGCTGTCACATGTCACATGTGCTAATTCCTCTTTTACATCAGTACCAAACGTTTGTGTAAATGCTACCTGCTGTGAGGAGGTAAATGCCTGTGATGTGTCAGCACAGAGCAAATACAACCCTCGGGTTTGATGGTGTCGTGTTCTAGGTTTACACTGACACCTGCTGACTCACTGTGGCGTTGACACATTTAGTACTCTCAAAACGTTTTCTGGCAGTTCCTCGTTGAGAGAAGCCATCAAAGCTTTAACTCTCTCTTATTCTGTGTTGACATGATACAAACGATGTCACCATAACTACAGGACAGACTTATAAACAATGTTCACACGGTGATTAAGCAAAAGAAAAAGCGACAAGCACTTACTTCTGCTTTTTGTCTCACTGTTAGATAGATATAGACAGTATGTCTGCATGTACTACTCAGAGAGTGACAGGGCAAACAATCATGCAATCTCTCTGTTGTTTTTGTAATGTTTAAACTTGCAAGTCATTTACTTGCAGTTCAGTCACATGCCAAAACCACCAAACTGTTTGTCCTTGACACTAAAGAGTAAAAATCACTTTCCTTAGCAAATATGAAATACTTGGAATATGACATGAATACAAAGAATCAATACATCCATCCAAGCAGGGTCTGAAATGAACTTTTTCTGCTGCCTGCCTTTCAAATCTCTGCGCTTAGATCTGACATCTCATTCTGTAAAAAGGATGCCGTGTTGTTGGCGCCCCCCTCAGACAAATTAGTATAATGTTTACATAAAGGAAGACAGTTATGTGAAGCATCATTTGCATGCACAAAAGTATGCAGACTATTAGTGCACACAAGCCTGGTACACTTGTCTAAACCGCAAAAACAATGTTCAGCCAAAAGGATGTTCTAGAAAGATTTGGGGTTAGCTAGGGTCAACAGGCCAATCATCAAAGCTGCTGGAAAATCACTGCTTCTCACTTCCTTTAGTAGGAGTGTTACCAGCCACAAAATCTGCACCACCTGGGTCACGCACAGACATTTTTCCGTTGACGGTGTTGCTTTTGTCTTCGACCCCTTTCACTGAAACCGCCATCACACTCGCAGAGTCTGAACAACGGAGATGTTCAAGTTTTACGTGCTCTTGTTTCCCATCTTTAGAGCCTGTAAGTCAGTGCCAGCAATACTTTCTATGCTGAAGACGGTGCGATTCCAAAGCCTGCGAGGAGATTTTTGAAACTTTTTACATTTGTAAAGGGATATTTGCATTCACTGGTCATTAATGTATCTCTATTTGTGTTTCAGATGGCGCTCTGCTCTACGTTAACCCCGGACAAAATGTGATTTTACCGTGTTTCTACGCCTCTGATGCCAAATATCTGTGTTGGTACAAGCAGGTTGCAGGGGAGCATCCTCAAATAATAACCTCTTTCTACAAACATTCACGAGACGCCAGCATCTTCCACAACCAGTTTAAAGACAACAAACGCTTTTCAGTTCATACTGGATTGGGGTTCTACCATCTGAACATCTCTAATGTCCAGGACTCGGATTCAGCCATGTACTACTGTGGACATACCAGTATTACAGTCAGTGAATTTGATAATGGAACATTTTTGGTTTTAAAAGGTATTTTGTTTTAGATTTTGGACACACAAAACTATTTTCCACATTTGATTTTTTCCATTTTATAACCCTTTCTGAAAATGTTTATTTCTCAGAGTCCAGTCGCAGGTCTTTCCTCCAGCAGCCGGCGTCCGACTCGGTGCAGCCAGGAGGCTCTGTGACACTGAACTGCACGGTGCACACTGGAACCAGTGACACAGAACACAGCGTTTACTGGTTTAAAAAGGAGAATTCAAGAAACTCACACTTGGGAATCATGTACGTCCACACACACAGCAGCAGTCAGTGTGTACGGAGCCTGGAGTCTCCTGCACAGAGCTGTGTGTACAGTTTATCGAAGAGGAATGTGAGCCCGTCGGATGCTGGGACGTACTACTGTGCTGTGGCTTCATGTGGAGAGATACTGTTTGGGAATGGAACACGACTGGAGGTTGGAGGTGAGCAGCAATATTTAAAAAAAATATATAAATTAAAGCGACTTCTTTTTCTTCTTTTTGCACATCTACATTGCTTTTTGTTTTCACAGGGAAACAGGATGACATTTTCCCTCTCTGGATGCAATGCGTGCTTGCAGCTCTGCTTGTGTCTGTTATCTTGAACATCATCCTAATCGGTATCCTCTGCAAAATGTCCAGGAGAAAATATCTACATTCTGGAGGTACAATTAATTTATAATTACCAGAGAAGAAGTCTGACATTCTGTCTGTTGTTTTGATGAAAATACGAGGAAAGATTCACACTAATTTCACTATTGTAGCCACGCAGATAGTTTTGGTTTTATCTGACTCTTGTCTCCACCTGGAATTTTATTTGTGCCTTTGCTAGCATTAAAAAAAAAAATAAGGGCTGACAAATTTAACGTGATAATAAAGCGTTAACGCAAATAAGTTTTAACGCCGCAAAACATTTTTTTAGCATTAACGCAACTTGTGATTTTTAGGTTGTAGCGGGCTCAGTTTTAAAGCTAGAGTGAAGATACTGGCATCATATGAAACTAGAAAACCTAAGGAATTAAATATTTTAATCGATTGACAGCCCTTAAAAACATTTATTTAAAGTAGGGCTTTCTATTGATTAAAATATTAAATCACGATTAATCACAAATTAATCACACATTTTTTTATCTGTTCAAAATGTACCTTAAAGGGAGATTTGTCAAGTATTTAATACTCTTATCAACATGGGAGTGGGCAAATATGCTTGTTTTATGCAAATGTATGTATATATTTATTATTGAAAATCAATTAACAACACAAAACAATGACAAATATTGTAATTGAAACCCTCACAGGCACTGCATTTACCCCTTTGAAAATGGCCATGCCAGTTTTTGCCTTGCCATAATTTAGCCTAAGTTTGGCGTTCTTTAGCCTCCTTCTTCAGTACCAATAGATTCATTTGTTTTTTTTAGTTTCATATGATACCAGTAGCTTCATTCTAGCTTTAAAACTGAGCCTGCTACAACCTAAAATTCACAAGTTGCGTAAATGCATTTAAGATATTAGTGGTGCAAAAATTAATTTGCGTTAACGCATTATTATTGGGTAAACTTTGACAGCAGCCCTAATTTAAAGGGGATATGTTGTGCTAATTTTTCGGTTCATAATTGTATTTTGGGTTTCTACTAGAACATGTTTACATCCTTTAATGTTAAAAAACACTTTATTTGTCTTGTACTGCCTGTCTGAATGTACCTGTATTTACCATCTGTCTGAACGCTCCATTTTAGCGCCTGTATCTTTAAGACCCCCTCCTGAAAAAGCCCAGTCTGCTCTGATTGGCTTGCGAAAAAAAAAAAAATGGTGCATCTTTGCAAAAGTAGTTCTCAAGTGTGACAAATGACTGGAAGGCAATGACTATAAAATCAGATGCTTTCATTATAGGGCTGCACCTCCACTCGAGTGTCCCAGAATACACCGCTAACAGTCAGGTAAGCTCACAAAATCTTCCCATCTTTTGGTATATAGACACATTGCATGTCTAACAAGTTTAGCATCTGGTAATAATAACTTAGCTTTCTTATTTCCTACAGAATGAGGAATCTGAAGCTTTGCAGTACGTAGCTCTGGACTTCAAAAAGAAGCAAGGCAAGGGCAGGAGACAGAGGAGCACAGAGGAGGGGACGATTTACTCTGGAATTAGACTGTCAGACCTGAAGTGACCAAACTTTCTACACCTCCTACCAACTCCTGTAATTTCAATTATTATCATATAAACTTCCAGCAACACTGGATCCTACATTTCACATAATGCAATTCTGCTGACATTGTCAGGGTTAGTTTTTCAGACTTTAGAAAGCTCTAGAGTCACAGAAGCCATTTTCCGAGTAGCTCTCTCCTGAAACTGAACTTCATGTGTGAACTCGGTGGGGTGCTCCTTTAAATTCAGCATCAGGCCTCGCTTCTATTCAGTAAGCTGTGTGCAGTTAAGCTCTCGGTCGGTAGGGAGCAGCAGTCCACCTACAGTCACATGTTTTAACTTTTTAAAATGATCAACACATTTTGTGAACAGACCACAGAGACGGAGCATTTGAACATTTCAAAGACACTTGTGAGGTGTGTCCTGTTCGTTTCGAGGTAATGTTGTGGTCGACTGACATACAGTAAATATCTCGCCTCTGCCCTTTTTTCAGAGACATGGCGCACTGTCAGTATCATGACAGCAACATGTTACATCATTGTGTGATCAGAAATGCTCAGTTTTATGGTTTCCAACAGATGAGTTTGGTTAAAATATACATTTATTTTGAAATTGTGGATTTTCAACTTTCCTCACTGAGCAGTTCAGCTTTTAAACATCTTAACTATGTATTATTATAATTTTTAACATTATATGTGTTCCCTATGACAAATGTGTTTTTCCCATCCCTCCTCATCCTTAATCAAGTTGAGAACTACGTATGTAACAAAGGTTGAGTGTTTTGTTCAACTTTTGACTTGTTCCTCTCAAACACTCATAAAGACAGTGATGTCTTTTCAAGTCCTGCAGCCGACTGACTTATAAGAAAACAAAAGAAAAGAAAAAAACTTCTCGCTTCTGAGTTCCCGCTCTGGTCAAGGTCGCTCACATCGAGTTCAACTCAAGTGGTTTTGTCGCCCTCCTCTCCCCCCCCGGCCCTCCCGCCTTGACAGGATGTCTATGTGGTCTTATTTGTGATGCTGTTTGTTTGTTTGTTCCAGTCGCTTAACAATAACGCCTCCGCTTTTTCACTCCTCAATCTCATGCATATAGTAAAACTAAATAAATAAATTTATATGCAAATTAACAGGTTAAAAGACAAGAATGTCCCACTTCATATAAACAAAAATGTACTAATTAAAAGGCATCAATGCAGCTGACTTGAAGCTGTGAGGAAGGAGGAGGAGGAGAAGGAGGAGGAGCATTATGACAAGGTTATTCGGGGTCGAGCATTACTTTCTCTTCACTGAAACCGCATGTTTTTTTATTCTAACTAAAGCTTGCCTTCATGTTTCTGTTTTTGAGACATATTAAAGTTTTAAATAGTAAAATGCAGAAATGAGTTCTTTGTGTTCGTGCAAAACTACAGAGGAAGTACTATATATCCACCTCTAACTGACCTGATTTACTTCTTTATGCCAAAAGCTCAGTGGAAAAAAAAAATCCAGTATTGCCACACAATGCATCTGCTGCCCAAGGTGGTGCTCTGGTAGCCACACAGAGTAGTGGTAGTCACAGTGTTTCTGACCTATTTTCAACAGTTATGACAAACAAATTGATTACAGCATGCATAAATATTGACCCCTATAATGTCGAGTTTCTACGTTTTGGTGCAAAACAAGCATCAAGATACTAGATAAGATCATTTGGTATGAAGAGTGGAAATTGTGAAAATGAGATTAGATTGAAGCAGATGCTATTAACACTCAGGCGTCAGTAGCCAGCAATACTATTTACTAGGGCTGGGACGATACATCTATCTACTAATTCAATACTATCATGATACTTGGGTACCGATTCGATATGTATTGCTATTTTTAAGTATTGCTATTTTACAACTTTTTTAACACTAGACCATGGGAAAAAGTTGAATCATACACTTCTAGGGACTTTTACTTTGGAGAATATCTTAATTGATAAAGTAAAAATATTAGATTTTCAGCATGTATGTATGTATTTAGCCTCCTTCGTGACAAGATAGTATGACATAGTTGGTACCAATGGATTCCATCCATATGCTCAACCTGACAAAAACACAGTAAGCAATTCTTCTCCTTTTTCTATTGAATACATGTGTTATTTAAGTAAAGGCTTTTAACATGCAGCACTCCTTCCTCTTTTCGTCGTCCGCCACATGGTCTGCCTCACATTCTCTTGAAACAAGAAAAGGGAGGATCTATTTTCCATTTTAGCTTTGACTCGTTTGAGAAACAGCGAGACATTAGGGCCGTCCCACCGTCGCTTTGCAAGACGCAGGAAGGGTGGGTTAAAGTGAGAGGAGTGTTGGTCAGTAGTGCCTCGTCTCTACCGAGTCAACAACCGTTCAGCTTTCACCGCAGTGAATGAACAGAATGAACATGCAGACCACAAACATCAAAAGACATATTTGAGTCACACGCAGTAGCCTGCTTCTGCTTCGTAAAGTCTATTGCATGAGTTGACAGTGCTGTTACTTCTATGTAGTGGTGTATTATGGTAGGCTGTGTGTATTGTGTTATGTGCATTATATTGTATTTCCGTATTTGTATTGTATTATGGTGTTATGATACTGAAAGCTGTATATTTTAATGACAAATACATGTAAAAGCCCAACTGGGGACAATAGCTATAAACTCTCTGTGCAGCACATCGGTTTCATGCTCTGTGTTGGAACTATGTTAAATAGCATTGTTCCTATCAAATTGAATAAATTCAATTCAATGTATGTATGTTAAGAAATAGAGTAAAGTGTTATGTTCACTATGGTGGATTATGTGTTTTCTGAGAATTGCAAGTTGATTTTACCATAGTGAAATGAAGTGAAACTAACAGCTGTGTGGGCAGTAACAATACATCTGTCAGTCTAAAATGGTATGCTCCAGGAAATAGTTATACAAGTTTGATACGTAGTAGGCATGATAAAACATATTTTTATCACTTTATCCCATGTTATAGTGGTAAAACCAGCTTCCTCAGTGTGACTGGCAAAATATAGGTTACAGTAACAATGGCTGTGTCCGAAATCACTCACTACTCACTATATAGTGAGTTCGCCGTTTTGTAGTGCTGTCTGAATTATTATACCCTTATATAGTGGACTCAAAGTATCCCACAATGCATCATGAAAAGTAGTGGGCAACGATGGTCACTATCCGAGAACTATATACCATCATGCATTGCGCTGAAGGAAAAATGGCAGACGGATGAGAAGAAATTGAGACAAAAAGTGTACAGAAATTGCTGCAGCCCTCGAAATCCCTGGTAAGCATGCTATAGCTATAACTAACCACTGCTCCGAATGGAGATACTTGCAAGCTAACGTTAGCTACTGGAATGTTTGCCATTAGCCTACGAGCTAACCATACGTTTCAGCTGAAGATTGCTGGCTTCAATCATATAAATCTGGCTGCAGCACTCGCGCCCTCTCTTTCGCTCATACATACACGTGTGTATTGATTTATATGATTGAAGCTATCAATCTTCAGCGGAAACATACAGTTAGCTCGTAGGTTAATGGCAAACATTCCAGTAGTTAATGTTACCTTGCAAGTATCTCCATTCGGAGCAGTGGTTAGTTATAGCTATAGCATGCTTACCAGGGATTTCAAGGGCTGCAGCAATTTCTGTCCACTTTTTTCTCCAGTTTCTATTCCTGTAAATTTCCACCAGGAACAGGATGTGACATCATCTCAAAAGGAATCTAATTCTAGTAAATAGTGACCCTGCAAGATCCCCTGTCTTTGCAAAATGTTATAGTCTGTGACTAAAACTCTGTGACTTAAGACACATTGTCTTTAGATGTGAGAGGGTGTCAAACTTCAGTCTTTTTAAAGTCTTTTCCAAGTCTCCTAGTGTGTGGTGGGCATAAATCTAACAAACAGAATGACAAACTTGCATCATGACTGAAGAATACAGCATGTTTTTCCAAACTGAAAAAAGTCCCCTCTAAGCACTGTGCATGTTGTGGAGAAAAAACACTGACATACACCGACCTCTACGTCTCCATTCAAAATAATTTCCTTTTCATAGTATACAAACATTTCACACTTACTGTCCTCTAACCAAAGACCAGATGCAACCAAAGAGACTCAATCAACCCCAATTACACCTCTGGTCACTTGATCAGACTCATCTTTTGCAAAAGGACAAATCGCAAGTCTCACTGTAAACCAAACCAGTCAGCTTAGCCAATCACAAACAGCCTTCGTCTCCTATAAGAGTTGGGTGCGTCCGTCGACAGAAAGGATACAGACTGCAGAGCTTCAGGGATGATGCCACTTTGCATTTTTGTTGTGCTTCTCAGTCAAATCTGTGAGTATTTTACACCCTTTGACACTGTTGCAATATGCATGAATATCATTTTGAGTGGGAGGGATGTGGTTTTAAAAGCATAAACAATATAATTTGATGTATTTATCTTATGCAGGTCAGGTGCCAGCTGTTAACATGACCTCAGGTATAGCTCAGGACAGTGGGCTCAAAACCGCTAAAGTTGGGGAGACTGTGACTTTGGAATGCTTTTGTCGGGATGAGGGTACAACTTTCCTCTCTTGGTACCAGCAAAGCTTGGGAGGCAAACCTCTCATCATATCAAATCGGCTGAAGTACAACACAAAAGTGTCCATGTCCCCCATGTATGAAGAGCGGTTTCGAGTCCTGGCAAAAGGAGGTCAAGAATGCATCAACCATCTCATTATCGAAGATCTCCACCTGTCGGATTCAGCAACATATTACTGTGGGATTTTAGAATTCAACGCAATTGAATTTGGACAGGGAGCTTTCCTTCATGTCAAAGCATCACAGTCCGACATCCGCGCTGTTGTTCATCAGCCGGCGTTGGAGCCACTTCGGCCAGGAGATTCGGTGAATTTGAGCTGCACAGTGTACGCTGAACCGTGTGCGGGGGAGCAGAGCCTCTACTGGTTCAGACATGGTGCGGCTCAGCCGGCAATCGTGTACCACAGTGCGGGACAGTGCAAAAATCTCTTCAATGAAGAGCTTCACATGAAAAACTGTACTTCAAGCCTCGCTTTAAAGTCTGTGAGCTCTCCTGATGCAGGGATGTACTACTGTGCTCTGGCCTCCTGCGGGGAGATTGTGTTTGGAAGTGGAACGAGAGTGGAGATTGTGGGTAGGTGATAAAAGCTGATGCATATGGTAGTTAAAAAACAGCCATTAAATTAACCATATTTATGTATATTATGGCTGTCAATTGATTAAAGTATTTAATCTCGATTAATCGTATGATTGTTCATAGTTACTCGCGATTAATTGCACATTTTTTATCTGTTCTAAATGTACCTTAAAGGGAGATTTGTCAAGTATTTAATACTCTTATCAACATGGGAGTGGGCAAATATGCTGCTTTATGCAAATGTATGTATTTATTTCTTTATTGTCTGTAAAGGGGAGACTCGTGGGTACCCATAGAACCCATTTTCATTCACATATCTTGAGGTCAGAGGTCAAGGGACCCCTTTAAAAATGACCATGCCAGTTTTTCCTCGCCAAAATGTAGCATAATTTTGGAGCGTTATTTAGCCTCTTTTGCGACAAGCTAGTATGTCATGGTTGGTACCAATGGATTCAATTTTGTAGTTTCATATGATGCCAGTATCTTCACTTTAGCTCTAAAACTGAGCCCGCTACAACTTAAAAATCACTAGTTGTGTTAATGCGTTAAAGAAATAGTGGCGTTAAAACGAATTTGCGTTCATTTTGACAGCCCTAATGTATATCAATCAATATAAATATAAAGAAAGGATTTGATATAATGTTTTCTCTCTCCTGCATGTTAGGAGGTTCTACCAAAGTCCCCCCTCTCCTGGTGTATTGCCTGATTGTGGCTTTGGCAGTATCCATTATCGTGCTCCTTGTCTTGGCTTTCATCATGTACAAGTTGAAAAAAAAGTTATGCTCTGTCTGCAAAGGTAAGACTTTTAGATTAAAGTATTTAACATTTTTTTTCTGTATTGACCCAGCTTGATCATTCATGTATCATTCATTGATTTTCAGGAACTGATTCTCATCTAGCATGTTCTGCAGCTTCTGATGTCATGGTAGGTGAAATAACTGTATCATAAAAGCCATTGTGCGTTTCTGCAAGCGTGATACGAGGTATTTATGAAACCTTTTTTTGGGTTCAGAAACGTCAACATTTAACGTATCCGTGGTTTGCAGAAACGTAAAATACCCAATTTTTTTCTGCCGACTGGGTTGAAATTTTATTGACAGCTATTATATCTATATATATTTATATTTCTCACATAATTTGCCATTGCTATTTTGTCATTACCAGAGCCAAGATGCAGACGGCCTCCATTATGCTGCTCTGAGTGTGAACAGAACCAGCGAACGTCATACTCAAGAGGACAACGTGGAGAGCGTTTGTGTATACTCTAGAATAAAGAGCAGGAAGTAGGACTTTGCCTTCTCAACATATTATCTCACTTTCCTGTCAATCATTTGCAAGACAACAACACTTCATCTGACTTAATGTACAATATAAAATAAAATATTTCTTCTGCAATATGTTTCATGTAAAATATGTTCCAAGAGTGTGCCACAGTCACATGTAGGGTTGTTAACGGTCAGGGTCAAGGGAACCCTTTTAAAATGGACATGCCAGTTTTTCCTTGCCAAATTTGTGCGTAACTTTGGAGCGTTATTTAAGCAAGAAGCTAGTATGAAATGGTTGGCATCAATGGATTCCTTAGGTTTTAGGTTCAATCTTCACTTTAGCTTTAAAACTGAGGCGTGGCGTTAAAATTTATTTGTGTTAACACGTTATTATCTACAACTCCTCAAGACCCAAGCCAAGTTACCGTGTCTTGCTTGTCACCTGCTGATTAAAGTGAAGGATGGTTAGCCCCGAAGTTATCAACAACTTCAGCTCAGACTCACTTAAGGTGGGCTGTTATTGCTATTCTGCAACATAAGTTGACTCCTATACAAGACTCCTCTGTATTTACATGTATGTCAATTGTCGGGCTCATTGCAATGACTCAAATGCAACACAGAAGATAGACTGTGTGTGTGTGTGTATCTGTGTGTGAGTGAGAGAATAATAATGATAAGAAGAATAAGAAAAAGAAAATATTGATAAAATAGTGATATGAAATGTTTAAACTAGTCACATGGATCTTCCTTCATACATACTGGATACAGATATAGACAAAGCACGCTCATGAAAATCCCCCACGATCTATTAATATCTTCTTTGGCCAGATACGTAAGCGCAGGTCGCACCTTTCAGTCTATAGTCGGTTCTCACCATTTACCTTCTCACTCCTGTGGTGAAAGTGGTGTGAACTACAGTGTAAGTTTCCATTAGTGGAAACACAAGTCCTAGCAGAGCTTAAACACCGGAAGGCCACAGCGCCTTGCGCCTTGCACCTTACATCTCACTGAACTTTGTGCAACAAGCATCACGTCTTAGATGCAGAAAACATGCTGTGCATATGATAAGAATAACAGCAGTATTTTGTCATTTGTCATATTTTGTCAAGAATCTTTACATACCCACAACTCCAACAGTCGCTCGTGCAAAGACTGGTCTGAGTGAAGCTTTTGATTCAGTCGATCAAATTATGTTTTAGTCATCGGTAACAGTTTAAGTTTCACAATTTCAGTTCCCTAAAACTCATACAGTATGTCCAAACTTGACCTAAAGTAAAGCTTTTTCTTAGGAAATTCATCATAATGACATGCCCACAACTCTCAGAAATATGTGTCACTAAAAAATAAATTTGATTCATATAATTTGAATTTGTATTGTTTAACTTGAATAATTGCATTGGAAAACTGAATCTGAATAGCATGATTTGAAATTGAATTTTATTAGTTTGGAAGTGAATTCCAATAAACTTGAAACTGAATGTAATATTATGAAACTGAATTCAGTTGCTCTGAAACTGTATTTGATCCTCACTGAAAAGTGAGACACACATCCGGTCGTCGAGGAAGAGCAATCGAGTGCAGATTCACAGAACTCCGTACGTTTTGATAGTTTGTTTATTGATCAAATCCTGAATCCAAAGTGGCAGAAGGGAAGGTCCATTTCCATGAAATATGACCGCTGCAGTAGCTTGGAAAATAGCGATATGAGGCACTGAATTTGATGAATTTGATACTATGCAGTGTATTTATTAACCTGATGAATGTGTAATATGTGTCTTCTAGTCAGTAAGAAACAATAGGTCTAGATATACAAAACAGTAATGGGAGCAAGGTGAAGAGGAGGGGTATGTCTGAGTTCCTCCTCTTCACAACACTTTCCAACCACAACCATTTTTTACAGTGTCATCTTAAAGGTGCAGTGTGTAGGATTTGGTGGCTTCTAGGAGTGTGGGTGCAGATTGCAACCAACTGAGTACCCCTCTGCTCACTGCTCTCTTTCCAAGACTGCAGTAACGTGAGCTGCTGAGTGCAAAACCGAGGTAACGCCGCTCGCTTTGCACTCTGTGGCTCATGTTACCGCAGTTTCACAAGCGTGTCGGAGAACTACGGGGGCCTTCAGGTAACGTAAAAACCATAGGCTGTATAGAAGAAATGGACGTAGTCACCGTAACGTCACTCATTGGTTTGTGGACCGCCATTTTGAAGCCTCGACTTTGGCATTTTGGCTGTCGTCATCTTGGTTTTTGGCCGTCGCTATTTTAGTATAACCGAACGCTGAATAAGATATTTTCAGGCAACCTAAAGGGTTATATTTAACTTTCATGAACTGAACACACACTGTGAAAGGGTTAAAGTTCTAAGACGAAAACACGGACAACTCCCAGACCGGACAACGCCGTGGTAGCGACCTGTCAATCACAAGGTAGCCCCGCCCTAAAGCATCCCCTGCTTTATGGTCTATTTGACTCTAAATGGGACCAAAATCTACTAAATGAACATCATGCTGTATTGAAGAAGACTTGAAACTAGCGATTGAGACCATAAACTCATGTTTACAATGTTTATTGACGTAATAAATCAAGTGAGAAGTACAGTCATTTTCTCATAGACTTCTATACAATCAGACTCCTTTTTGCAACCAGAGGAGTCGCCCCCTGCTGGCTATTAGAAAGAATGCAAGTTTAAGGCGACCTCTAATGGTGAGGTTGCAGATTGCAACCAACTGAAGCCTCTTCCATGTGCCAAGTGTGTAGGAGATCTACAGTGACTGACGGAAAACGTTAAAGGCTCTCTCTAGAGCCAGTGTTTGGTTTGTCCGTTCTGGGCTACTGTAGAAAACATGGCAGAGCAACATGGCGGACTCCGTGAAGAGGACCAGCTCCCTCTGTAGATATGAAGGACTCATTCTAAGCTAACGAAAACACGATTCTTACTTTCAGGTGATTATACACTAATGAAAACATAGCTTGAATCTTATATTCCATTTCTGCTAATAGATCCCCCATAATGCTACACACTTGCACTTTAAGAGACATTTCAGAGTCTTCTAATTTTGGGCATTTAACACTGCTAAAGGTTACAAGGCCCACATTTTGTGTCCAATTTCCAAAATGAGTCCTGATAACCTGCCAAATCGTTCCATATTCTGCTTGGATTTCCGTGAATATTCTTTCTCAAAAGACCAAAATCAGGGGACACCGACCATGTGATCATTCAGAGTCATCTCTGATTGGCCAATCAAACACAGTCTTGTCTCTGAAAAGCAAGAGCGTATAGAGATCCTCTCAAGTGTCCACGGCAAGATCAACGAGATGACACCTCCAATGTTTGCTTTGTATTTGTCATGTCTGCTCTTGAGAACAATGGGTAAGTTGTAGCTTTTGTTAAGTGCATTTTGTCGCTTTTTCTTCTGATGTTTTTGCAATACTTTTTGTGTGCTACAATATTCTCCCAGTCATGGTATGAAGTTAATTGTGTTGTTTCCATTTTCTCCTCAGCTGATACGACAGCTCCTAAACCATCATCACCTTTACATTTTGTATCTGTCAGCGTCGGTGAGGACGTGACTTTGGAATGTTTCTATGAAGATAGTGTAGCGGTGATGTTTTACTGGTATAAACAAGCTTTCGGACAAAAACCGCAGCTGGTGTCTAAAATCTACAAGCATGACAAAGATGCCACTTTGAATGGTGAATTTAAGGACGATCAACGCTTTGAAGTGGAAGCCAGCACTGGGAAAAATCACTTGAAGATCTTACATGTGCAACTTTCAGACTCCGCTACTTACTACTGCGCAATTAGCCATTCATACAAGTTTGAATTCATGGAGGGCATTTTAGTCAGTGTACAGGGTTCAGGTCTGAACGTCCCAGCTTTAGTCCAGCAGTCAGCATCTGAGACCATCCAGCCAGGAGGCTCTGTGACTCTGAACTGTACAGTACACACTGGAACCTGTGATGGAGAACACAGTGTTTACTGGTTCAGAAACTCTGAAGAATCTCATGCAGGACTCATCTACACCCATGGAGGCAGGAATGATCAGTGTGAGAAGAAACCCAACACACAAACACACACCTGTGTCTACAACCTGCCAATAAAGAGCCTGGATCCGTCTCATGCTGGGACCTACTATTGTGCTGTTGCCTCATGTGGACACATACTGTTTGGAGACGGGACCAAGCTGGACTTTAAAGGTGAGTAACATTTTAGTAAAGATTATCTCCTTTCTTAAAAAGTGAAATTCAAATTTGCTAAAAAAAACAAACCCTGAAAGCTCTGTGTCCTCATGTTCATCTGCAGATGAGGAAGACTCTCTTGTCTTGGTGTATTTCTTGAGTGGAGCTTTGGCATTCACCACCATCCTGGTTGTTTTCCTGGCTTGCAAAATATATACAATTTACAAGACAAACAGCTGCCAATGCACAGGTAGGCTAAACTGATATTTAATAGGGCTGTCAATCGATTCAAATATTTAATCGCAATTAATAGCATGATTGTCCATAGTTAATCGTGATTAATCGCAAATTAATCAAATTTTGTATCTGTTCAAAATGTACCTTAAAGGAAGATTTGTCAAGTATTTAATACTCTTATCAACATGGGAGTGGGCAAATATGCTGCTTTATGTAAATGTTTGTATATATTTATTTTTGGAAATCAATTAACAACACAAAACAATGACAAATTATTTTCAGAAACCCTCACAATCAGTTTCATACTGACTTAGTAGAGAAGTGTTAATATTACTGTGATGTGCTGAGAGGGGTTAATTATATTGGAGATATGTTTGTTCACATTAAGCATAATAGTCAGTGTGTCAGTGTGCTGACTTGACTATGACTTGCCCCAAACTGCATGTGATTATCGTAGAGTGGGCATGTCTGTAAAGGGGAGACTCGTGGGTACCCATAGAACCCATTTACATTCAGATATCTTGAGGTCAGAGGTCAACAGACCCCTTTGAAAATGGCCATGCCAGTTTTTCCTCGCTAAAATTTAGCGCAACTTTAGAGCGTTATTTAACCTCCTTCTCGTGTTTGACATGGTTGGTACCGATGGATTCCTTAGGTTTTCTACTTTCGTATGATGCCATCCTAATCTTGACTCTAGCTTTAAAACTGAGCCCGCTACAACTTAACGCATTAAAGAAATCAGCGGCGTTAAACGGATTTGCATTAACGCATTAGTATCGCGTTAACTTTGACAGCCCTAGTATTTACATTTGATAGTATTCAATGTATATAATATTGAAGAAGGCAGAAAAGAAGTGAATGAGAATTGGTCTTCTCACCATAGTGAATTTTAAAGAAGTTTTTCTGTTTTGTTTTGTCACAATCAGACTCTCAGGCCAGATCTCCAGCTGCCTCGGCTCCCAATGCAGAGGTGAGTGATTTAAAGCCAGAAAACAGAGATGAGGATGAGAGAGTATCACCTGTAAAATATGCAGTTCAATATATTGCAATAAGAACTACATACCCTTGTGAGGACTGATGAAGATTGTGAAGCGGTGACCAATGGTCATCGCGCAAGACTGAAGTTGGTGCTGTTGTTGTTTTGGATTGCATTATTTTTGGGCGTGTTTCTGTTATTTTGTCCACAGCTTGACATGAAAAAATACAAAAAAATTGTAGAAATTATTTTTGCATTTGAATTAGACTGTACAGATGTTAGTGATGCTGTTTTCAATACTTTCAAGTCATGAGACGTATACTATTATGGCAATTAACTATTTCATACTTTGTTACCAGGGTTGCCAAGATGCAGACAGCCTCCATTATGCTGCTGTAAGGGTGAACAGGGCCAACAGATCAACGAGACAGAGAGACGACACCTGGAGTGAATGTGTGTACTCCGGTATAAAGCAGTAGAACTGGACATGTTTCATTTGTGTTACTAGAAGTGAAAATTTAGTCAAATTTCACCTCCATGTACTGAATGTAAAGATTTACCTTGCAAAGCACCAATTAAACATGTTCCCTCAGCTACAGTTAAACCAGGTCTCTTTGATGTGATTTCCACTCACGCTATACTTGTAGTCAACAATGCACAAACACACAACCACACACAAGTGCTGTCTTGCGCCTGTGAGCTCAGATAAGAGGGAGAGAAAGTAAGTTTCCCCCCTCACACAACACGCGTTGTTTGGTTCTTGTTTGTGGTTACTTAAGCACATCAAACTCTCAGCAACACTATCTCAGAGTCAGTGGGACACAATCGGTACGGCATTACAAACACCCAGCCTGTCGGACTCCTTCAAGCAGTGGTAGTGTGCACAAGTGTGTTGCACTGTGTTCGTATGTATTTCAGATTTTTTTTTTCTCTTGTATGCACTTTGCGCTTGTATGCTTTCTGTACTGATGTTGATGTAAAGCACTTTGTAACCTGTATTAAAAAAAGGTGCCATATGAATAAAGTTTTACTTACTTACAATGTGATTTATATAATAGACGTTGCCTGCAGCATTAACTGATCTGTGAGCGCCCGCCCTGAGTGTATCGACAACGCCTGTTATTCTAAACAGGTTGTTTACTGACTGTAAATGAGCCGATTTCACACCACTAACCCAGAGATGCAAGGATCTTTTTTAAGCCTCGGTGTGGTCGGCAGTCAAAGATTGGCTCTCAATACACTTCGGTCGTGCACTTCTCTAGGACCCTCTGCTCTCTTTGTGGTTTCATACAGGAAGTCTCTGCAGTGTTTTCATGCACAGCAGCCACACAGTATAACTCTAATGCCCAGACTATTTTAAGAAGATCAGAGGATTATTTTAGCAATCTAACTAATATATTAACTTGTAAACATTTACCGACCAGTATTTTCGACGTACAGACAGTTGTGCTAACACACATGCATTCCATTTTTCGGTTGTGTCAACCAAAGAGTGGCAATGATGCATGTGCTTTGGGAAGGAGCGAGTGAGGCAATCAACATCCCTATATAACAAGTTACTCAGCAAAATAAGCCACATGTGTTGGCCTGTGTTTAAGCATCACAGAAACCGGCAACATTATATTCACCACTCCTCTATTCCACTCCATTCCTCTTATTTAGCCTCTGACAAGCTAGGACATGCTTGGTACCAATGGGATCCTCAGGTTTTCTAGTTTCACATGATGCCACTTCACTCTAGATTTAAAACTGAGCCCGCTACGACCTCTGAAAGGTCAAATAGGCTGTTAGTTTTTTAAGAAGTTTTAACATAGAGAGAACATAGACTTAACATAGAGAGATGAAAGAGACATGGATCTTCTCTAAGGCAGCAAACAAAAGGATTTCCAAAAAAAGAAATCCTGCAATCATCACTTAAACTAAGAAAATGCAGTCCCAGTCATTTTTGTCTTAGTGTTGTCAGAATAGGCCAGTTGACCAGGTCTTGGTGAGGTATGTTGGGAATGTCAAAGAACAGGGCAGAGTAATCAGGCTTTGCTTCCTGTGCCTAAGTTGGACAAAGCCTTCTATAAAATAGCATTGTAAATTTAGTCACCATGTTTAACTGGCATTTTGGCTCTGTGTTCTGCTGTTAACGCAGAGATGAAGCCGTCATTTTACTGAGACCCGTTGACCTATATCCCCATGCTTTCGCTGTGCATCTCTTTCATTGCAGCAGCGTTGGTGGTTTTCTGCAGGATGTAGAGGTGTTTGTAGCATGTATTTTTGACTCAGCTCTGCCAGCGTCTTTAAGCATCTTCATAGTACACGACTGACCTCTAACACCTTCATATAAACCTTGACTAGGACTATGTAACTGGGAGAACCATTATTAAAGTTACTGTTTTAGAAAGTTTGAGCCTGAGTTCTGCCCAAATCCGCTGGTGTAGTGGTGTCTTGGTAGGTGGGTATACTGTGGCCCCAAGATGAAGTTAACATGCTTTGCTCTGTGTTGCTTTTAAGACAGAGTTTTGCATGGCAAAATGTTTTGGCACTGCCTCTCCTATGAATGCAGAAAAGAGACATTTTAACATTTACCCCATGCTTTAGCTGTGTATCTCTGTCAGTGCAGCAGCTATTGTGGTTTTCAGCAGGATGTTGACGCGGCTGCACTCCCACATAGATGCCCCTTAAGCCAGAGACCACTAAAATACCCCAGAACAGTGGAGGGCTTAAAAATCTAATACTAACACTAATACCAGTAATACTAATACTAATACTAATACTAATACTAGTAATACCATTAATGGAAATTATTAGAACATTACTTGTTGAAATACTATTTAGAGTACTACTACATATAATGGATAGAATATACTAGTTGCATTATGCATTTTGAAACATCAGAACGTCAGAAACGGACATTTGAAATTGAACATTATCAATATTATTGTTATTAATGTTTAATGTGCTAAATTAAATATTCAGAGCATTAATATAGCAGCAAACAACTATGTGCTATGTAAAGATATGGAGGAGTAAAGTCTACCTGAGCAGAGAATGAAGTCGATCTCCCTCTGTGTGTGATGTAATCCCAGCTTGTTTACATAGCCGGTCCGGCCGCTAGGTCTGCACGATTAATCGGATATTAATTGCGATTGAAAATCTTGTAGTGTGAAATAGGCACTAGTGCATGTGAGTCCCAGTGTGTGTGCCCTACAAGCTAGCTACTCGCCACCGCTCCGCACTGGGCTCATATGGTTGGGCGCTTCCATGATAACCCACGTCTTGGTGGAAGCATAGCGTCCAACCTCTGGTTCCCCGCCAGGTTAACACTGTCAGAACTGTCGCCGTTGTTTACACTGTTAGTGCTGGCGGCGGCTCAGTCGTTGCCATCTGAAGAGCCCCGTGGAGGCAATCCCTCAGTCATACTGTAGATATGCTCTGAATTTGGAATACAGCACCTTTCATAATAATAATAATAATAAAAATAAGATCTAAGCTCGTAGGCAGGTGATTTAAAGTCTTTTAAACTTCAGTTCAGAAAAATTCTCTAAAACCACATAGGGATAGATATTTAGATATTCAGAGTCATCACTTCAGGATGATGCTTCAACTCGGTCTATAGATATTCATCATTTTTATAAAAACACATTACTATTACTGATGCTTTTTATTGGCAGGTAAATGATCAGACCTGCATGTGACTGTATATGTTCTGTATGTGAACCAAACTTAGCTCTATAAATGGCGTTAAACATGTGATCAGGTTTCCTGAATAGGACATACAGTGTCACATCAGGTCGGCCAATCAAACGCAGTCTTGCCTCTGAAGAGTGGAGAAAGCATCTACGTTCTTTTCACTCAACACAGCAATTTGAACACGATGGCATCTCTAAAGTTTGTCTTCTATCTCACATGTTTGCTCTTGGGGAAAATGGGTGAGTTGTGTTTTTGTGACTGCAGTTTCTATCTTTTCTTTAGCAACTCTTCATGGAAATGCTTCTAATATATATTTTTATGTAATAATTATGCTGAATTCCATCAGATTAAATTATTAACTGTGTATTTGTTGTGTCTCTGATTTCACTTCAGCTCATGTGACCGGTATGTTTTCTTCCTCATCTGTTCGTCAACAGAGAGGTTTTGTATCAGCTAATGTTGGAAACAGTTTGACTTTGCAATGTTTCTATGAAGATAGTGAGCCAGCATCGCTTTACTGGTTCAAGCAAACACTGGGACAGAAACCACGGCTGATCTCTTCCTCATATATGCATACAACAGCCACTTTTCATCATGAATTCAAGAACAATCCACGCTTCACAGTGGATATGGAAAACAGTAACAATCACTTGACAATTTCTGATCTGCGCATTTCAGACTCAGCTATTTACTACTGCGCAGCTAGTGTGTCATACATCTTGTATTTTGCAGAGGGCACTCTAGTCAGTGTACAGGGTTCAGGTCAGAATGTCCCAGCTTTGGTCCAGCAGTCAGCATCTGAGACCGTCCAGCCAGGAGGCTCTGTGACTCTGAACTGCACAGTACACACTGGGACTTGTGATGGACAACACAGTGTTTACTGGTACAGAAACTCTGAAGAATCTCATCCGGGACTCATCTACACCCATGGACGCAGGAATGATCAGTGTGAGAAGAAACCCAACAACAAAACACAAACCTGTGTCTACAACCTGCCAATAAAGAGCCTGGATACGTCTCATGCTGGGACCTACTACTGTGCTGTTGCCTCATGTGGACACATACTGTTTGGAAACGGGACCAAGCTGGACTTTAAAGGTGAGTAACATTCTAGCTCTAGTATAGTTATTTATGGTTACTTTCCAATCAAACTGAACATGAACACCAGGGGTGGGGAAAAGATTAATTCACTTATGTATCGCGATTTCTTTTTTTACGATTTTTTTAGGTGTATTGTCCCAGTCCTAATGAACACAGCGATAAAAGCTCTGTTTCTGGTGTCTGACTCTCTATAGATGAGGAAGCCTCTCTTGTCTTGGTGTATTTCTTGAGTGGAGCTTTGGCATTCACCACCATCCTGGTTGTTATACTGGCTCTCTCAGTGTACAAGGTGAACAAGAGAAACAGCTGCCAATGTGCAGGTAAGTGGTACCGTTTGTATCTGATAGCTTGTAGTCACTAAATATAACTTTTGAATAAAGAAGCATTTTCTGTGTTTCACATCCAGAGTCTCGCGGAAGATTATCAGCTCCCTCCACAGAAAATGCAGAGGTGACATTTATCTTAATAATCCACCTTTTTATTTCACAACAACCAATTGTTTTGTGAATATTTCAATTTTGATATCCTAATCCACTTCTACATATTGTGTTACCAGGGTTACAGAGACGCAGACAGCCTCCATTATGCTGCTTTAAGTGTTAACCTGCCCAACAGATCAAGGAGACCGAGGAACAACACCAATGATGAATGTGTGTACTCCAGTGTAAAGCAATAGATCTGGATAGGTTTCATTTCTACTTTTACAATAAAACTGGATTTAGTAGTATTTCAAGTGTTGTGTAGATTTAGAGGTAGATTATGAGATGTATGTGTATATCTTCCTTTTGCTCTGCAGTCAAAAGTTGCAGCTCAGTGGGCCTAGGAATTCTGTTCATATTTACATCTCACGGTTTACGCCCGATGCCAACATTCAGTGCCAATGCAGGAAGAAGTGTGCACTTTACGTAGTGAGGCGGAGAGTATGGTGTGCGTGTACAGCATTGCATCAGATTTTTGTGCACAAGACCGGAGTTCACATCTATTCACAGACATAATTCTATTAACTGTCCCTAAAGTCCGTACTGAACTGGGAAAAAGTGCACTTAAGTATACGCTTCTTCCTCTTCTTGGAATCAGTTACAAATTGACATGAATCTTTGAGAGCTGGTCTCACTGAATGTCTTTAAAGTACTTCTAAAAGACTTGGAAGCGAGCACATCTGGCTGTAGAAGTTTTGACTGCTGATGAATGTTTTTTCGATACCTTATGATTCTGTAATTTGCTCTTTGTATTCGTTTTGAATTGTTATGTTTGTTTTATGTCTGCAACCTTGTAACTGTGCTGCAGCCTATCAACACTCTTGAAAAAGAGATTTTTAATCTCAATGAGTCTTTACTTCTGGTTGAATAAAGGTTAAATAAAATAAAATTAATAATATAAAGACTTGTTCGTAATATTGTCCTTTTTTAATCAATCCACAAGCTTTCCTTAACCTCTTTTTATGTTTGGCATAACCAGGATCTTTCCCTAATATTAATTACACCATAGTTTCCATGCACACATGTTGTAGAAAGCGAGAGCAGAGCTTTGATGTCCCTCCTATTCTTAATGGAAATCTAATAGATACAGTATAGCATTATAAGTACGGTAACACTTCATTTAACAGGTCCGCAAATTTCAAGGAAATTAGCTGATAATTAGCAAGTAACCTATTTGAAATTTGAAATTACTGCTAAATTACCCCAAATATTATATAACACGAATACCAGTAATACAAATACTAATACTGGTAATACTATTAATGGAAATTCTCGGAACATTACTTAATTGAAATACTATTTAGAGTATTACTAAAAATAATGGATAGAATAGACAAATTGCATATGCATTTTGAAACATCAGAACATCAGAAACCGATTGAAAATCTTGTAGTGTGAAATAGGCACTAGTGCATGTGAGTCCCAGTGTGTGTGCCCTACGAGCTAGCTAATCGCCACCGCTCCGCACTGGGCTCATATGGTTGGGCGCTACGCTTCCACGATAACCCACAGCGTCGTGGTGGAAGCATAGCGCCCAACCTCTGGTTTCCCCCCCAGGTTAACACTGTCAGCACTGTCGCCGTTGTTTGCACTGTTAATGGTGTTAGCATCGTTAGCTGCTAGCCGGCGGCTCAGTCGTCGCCATCTGAAGAGCCACGTGGAGGCAATCCCTCAATCATAGATATGCTCTGAATTTGGAATTCAGCACCTTTCATAATAATAATAATAAAAATAAGATCTAAGATTGTAGGCAGGTCATTTAAAGTCTTTTAAACTTCAGTTCAGAAAAATTCTCTAAAACCACATAGGGATAGATATTTAGATATTCAGAGTCAGCACTTCAGGACGATGCATCAACTCGGTCTATAGATATTCTTCAATTTTATAAATACACATTACTATTACTGATGCTTTTTATTGGCAGGTGAATTATCAGACCTGCATGTGACTGTATATGTTCTGTATGTGAACCACAACTTGGCTCTATAAATGGCAGTAAACATGTGATCAGGTTTCCTGAATAGGACATACAGTGTCACATCAGGTAGGCCAATCAAACGCAGTCTTGTCTCTGAAGAGTG
>CAKALU010067936.1:2385-27431 GCA_916700995.1 Hozukius guyotensis | reverse complement strand
AAATCGGGCAGAAATAAATACATAATGCGTTAATACACACATTTAAAACTAAATACAAAAAAAAAAAAAAAAGGCAAAACTAAATAAATAAAGAATTAATGCAAAAAATAAATAATAATAATAAATAAATAAATACACTTAAAAATGTATAAAAATATATGCAAAAATAAATGCAAAACTAATTAAATATAAAATAAATAAATAAAAAGTAAATAAATTGAAAAATGTATCAAAATATATACATAAATAAATAAAAGGGAAAATTAAAGAGTAAATAAATAAGGGGTGAAATGCAAAGGGAAAATCATGCAGAAATAAATTCATAAATAAATGCATAAATATATATAAATAAAAACACATTTAAAAAACAAATGCAAACTAAATAAAGGTAAAATAAATAAATGCTAAATAAATGCTGAATAAATAAATACATTTAAAAATTAATTAAAATATAAATAAATCAAAATTAAATAGAAGAGTATAAAATAAGGAAGAAATATCCATTTATGTCACATTTTATAAATTAATTAATGGCTAGACCTTTTGTCAATATAAATCTGGATGAAACACTCAATTCCTGTGTTTCTTTTTGGGCTTGAATGTTTAAATTTAAATTATACAATTGAGTTGTTTTTAATTGATTTAATACTGAACACAACGGTAGAATGTAATGATGCACAGGGTACATGTCATGGCCAAAGGCTCCATTGTGTGCACAGAGCCTCCTGTAGTGGATATCAGGAGTATTTCAGAGCCACATTCCCTTTCAAGAGGTATAAAAACACATTTGGCACACTTTGGGTATCCATGTGTGTCTCAAATGGAGAGTCCTCCTGGTCCTATCCTGACTAAAACCTTTGTAGAATCTATGTGATTTGTGTTTTTTATATCTGCTTTGGCACAGTTGTAGTCGAGGAGTAGCTGAATGAATTCAGTGGCATCTCTGTGCATGGCATCATGGCTATAATGATGTTATCCACTGTCTAATACCTATCCATAGAGACCAAGATCATGCATATAGACCTGCTGGTTGTGGAGCTATTACAGATTTATTTTGTCTAGGTGAACAACTCTTTCCAGCACCCAAGAGGTTAAACTACATAGTAGAAGAGGCGTTCAGATTTATTGTATCTTTAAAAAAAGTAACAAACGGCTTCATTGGTCTTGAATTTATCGACCAAAACAACATTCAGCTCAGTTTCAATGAAGAAATGTTTTCTAAAAAAGCTGCAGCACAAAGAACAAACGGAGGATTGACGGAGGAGTCGATGCTCACTCACCTTCTGCAGGTACACCTGCTGCCAGTCGATGCCTTTGAAGAACTGGTGCTCCTTCACCTCAGGGGCTCTGTGGTGGAGAGAGAGAGAGAGAGGGAGAGAGAGAGAGAGAGAGAGAGAGAGAGAGAGAGAGAGAGAGAGAGGGAGAGAGGGAGCTCTGTCACACACATTGTGTTGGTTTATATGTGTCCACTAGGTGGCAGTGTTTGCCACATCTAACAAACACCCAGAGCAGACAGAGATCCATCTCTGGGCTTCAGTCAGCAGCTGATAGGAGACGACAGCGTTGATCAGATTAGTTATTAACTCAGCTTCTATCAGATCACTGGATGTCCGACTCTATCCGTCTCCACACCGCACCGCCCAGTGTTTCCAGCCCTAACGAGCACATCCAGCAGGCTGACTGATGAATTCATTTGCACGCCTGTGGGAGGGGGGGCGGGGGGGGTTAATGTGGACTTCAGTGTGTGTTGATGTGTCGTACCCTCGGCCCTGACAGCCCAGCCTCTTGGATACGTCTCTCTGCAGCAGCCCCTCCAGCAGGTCTTTGAGCTCCGCAGTGAACGAGTCGGGCAGCTCCACATTCTGCCAGAGAAAAGGAGGGAGGGAACAAGGAGGGAGGAGACAAGGAGGGAAGAAACAAGGAGGGAGAGAGAGAGAGAACGGGATGTTTTGAAAGTGCTTTTACAATAGTACAGGGCAGGGTCTGAAATTCACTTTTTTTTTTATCTGCCACTTTTGAAATCTCTGCGCTACATGAAGGAATAACATTTTAGATCTGATGTCATTCAATGTTCGATATGTTTGACATAAAAAAACATTGTATACACGGTAAATTACAGTGTTGGGATTACACCGTAGCTTCCAGGGGAAGCCCTGTTTTCAGTACACAGTACTGTACTTTGCTATTGTCATCTGTCGTGGTTATTTGCATAAAAACACACAATTAAAATCATTATGATTATTTAAATATTTGCTTTGATTAAACTTAGCATCAGTAGTTTTAATGATGTATTCAAATCTGTTTAGAGCTAGTGTTAGGAAGTAAAACAGCTCATAATTCTCTCTCCAATATCTATTTTATATTGATGTGAAAACATCTTCAAACATCTGGATTTATTCAAGTTTCTCACCAAAAACTTAATTTTACAAGATTACATTTGAACGCATCATGATAACTTAATTTACCTTCACCCAATAGTCATTTTGCTGAGCAGACCGTGAACGCCTCATAATAATAACTCGATGGCACCTCCGTTAACGTTAGTAGCTCCGTTATTTAAACGGCTGCTAACAAGCTAACGTTACTAACTCTCCTTCTGCTGATTTCAAAACAGGTTTGTTGTTCATAGTGTCGCATTATCAGGGAAAAAAATAGGGTGCGCCCCTTCAGGTTTAGTAGTAGTAACGCCACGCTGTTATGTGCTTTCCCAAACAAAACTGAAACATGATACAGCGTGCATATTCATCATTGTGCATGTGTAACTGTGGGAAAGCATCAATAAAAGGAATCGATGAGATGTCAAGAAATCAGATGTGAGTGGATTTATGGACATTTATTGATGATAAATAAACCTTTGAACTCTTGAATCTTGTTGAATCCGTCTCTTAAGCTCTTCACTATAATAAATTGTTGAAGTACTGCGTTAAAGTGACAGACAGGGACTTTTTAAACCTATATTTGCAAATTAGCACCATTAAAAGTATGCCGAATTATCTATTAGTAGTTCCTGTTTGCAGTGTACTCAAGGATGTACAGACAACTATCACTGGATTACTGTGATACTGAAGAAAAGTTAAAGATGTGATAAGTCTTAGGCAAGTTCTGCAGTTTGAGGAGCGACTTCCTTCTGTGATTTCTAAGCAGATTGATGCACATTTATTCACGATGGACAGATATAATGATACCTTCTGGAAGTGCAAGTCACACTGAATCTAAAAATATGTGTATGATGTCTGTGTGTTTATATCAGACGGGGTTAGGACTCTGATAAGACGTGCGAATTTTGGCGCAAAGTGCGGCAATCAGGTAGTCCGGGTTTAAGAGGAGCCTCTGCCGGTTCATTCTCTCTCTGACGGGCTTTACGTTCTGCTTCGTGGGGACGTTTCCGAGAGCAGAAGTGGCGTCTATCGGGATCTGTTCCATCCCTCCATCCCTCCCTCCCTCCATCCATCTCTTCCTGTTCTCAGCCGCCTGCTTCTATGGTGTTTATGTAATGAGACCATTCATCATGTTTAATAAACACAGAGACATATAGAGCAGTATTTTTAGCCCGGTCGGTGCTGAATCGCAGCCTCTCCTCTTCTCTATCTCTCTCTCACACATACACACACACACACACACACCCGTAGACGAGGATTAAAGGGATTAACCAGATTAAGTGGCTGGATTAAAATCCTAATCTGGATTTATTGTGATATGAAAGATCAGACTCTCTCTCTGTTTAAAGGTCCTGCTCAGCCAAACAGCAGTAGTACAGAGGGAGGGAGGGAGGGAGGGAGGGAGGGAGCAGCTTCTCTACGGCTTCATGTCCCGACAATAAACGGACTGAGAGATTTGGACGCTGTGATGGACGACTGCTGCTGCTGCTGGCGAGGAAGAGTGAAGAGGAGCAGATCTGTGAATCTGATGAAAACTCACTCCACGGTTTGTCGTTGTAAACTCGTCTGTGCTCAAACACGAGTCGGGCGAGAATCTGCCGATACGATACGTATCGTGATACGGGGGTAACGATTCAATATATGGCCATATATTGCGATTTTTTAAATTTAATTTTAGGAAAACGGTCATAGTATAAAGAACACAGCAGAAATAAACCATTCTAGAACAGGCAAATAAATATATTGCATGCAAAAAACTGCATGTTTTTACTGTGTGTTAGATCGTTACCGTCTGTTTATCGCCGTCCAGACTAAAGTGAGACGAGTCACATTTATAACGTTATACGCAAAATGCTCATGTGTAGTTGACAACTTTTTTCTAATGAAAGTAGCTAGAACTAGTGATGTGTGATGTGTCGGTCGCTCTTTTAAGTGAACGATGGGAGCCGGCTCCCGTCCGAGAGACGTTTTATTTTTTTTTAATTCAAAGCAGGATGATAGGATGATCTTCTCCGCGCCACGGGCACTCCATGCACTGACTGTGACTGAATGTTGTGTTAATGACGTCCGTGGGACCAATCAGGTGATGAACAGACAAGGATCATACCATCAAGCAGGGAGGGGCGGGGGTGGGCGGCGCGCTGACGGTCTACAGGTACAGAGCAGGAGGGAGAGGTGGAGAGAAAGAGAGAGAGGAGTGCGCGAATAGCAGACAAGATGAGTGACAGTTGACAACGAAGCAGCATGTAAAATTATGGTATTCTGGAAATGATAAGGTTCAGTATAATTATATTGAATAATTTAAGTGATATATGTGCACACATACTAATCATAGGTCAAAACTGCGCTGAATTATAAAAAGGCAGAAGTGAAGTAAAACGAAGAGCCGTTTGGGAGCCGACTCTTCTTGGTGAGCTGAGCCAAAAGATCTGGATCACTAAAAAGAGCCGGAATTCCCATCACTAGCTAGAACAAGCTCCAAAAGTCACCAGATGACGTCATGCGCACATTTGCATATTGATGACATCATCACACATTCATTTGCATAAAGCTTGTGTCGGCTGCAGCGAGGGAGAGGACCCTGTGGACTGGGATGACTCTGAGCAGCAACTAATGATTTATTCTCATCGTTGATTAATCCGTCGATTGTTTTCTCAATTAATCGATTAGTTGTTTGGTCTATAAAATGTTGATCAGTGTTTACCCAAAGCCCCAAGACGACGTCCTCAAATGTCTCGTTTTGTCCACAACTCAAAGATATTCAGTTTACCGTCACAGAGGAGGAAAGAAACCAGAAAATATTCACATTTGAGAAGCTGCAATCAGAGAATTCAGACTTTTTTTCCTTAAAACAAAACTCAAACCAATTAATCAATTATCTAAATAGTTGGCGATTAATTTAGTAGTTGACAACTAATTGATTAATCGTTGCAACTCTAACTGGGAATGAATAATAAATAATATATTTGAATATATTTATAGCTTTGAATCAGAGGGTAAATTAGTCGCTGGTAGCCTCCGAGGCGTTCCGGTTGTCAATAAAACCACTTGGGAACACTAGAGGAGTTGTCTGTTGTCACTTTAAGATGAATGTGAAAACAAACATTTTGCTCAGTGAAGAAAAAAAACACATTTTAGAGAGGAGAGGGACTTTAAATTTAATTAAAAATAAATAGATTCAAAACAGATGAAACTGTCTTTATTCTCCTTTAAAAGCACAGATCCCCGACTCTCGGAGTAAACCTGAGCTGGATGTGACTATAAATCCATCTGACCCCGGGGGTGTACTTTAACTTTCCAGCTCGGCTGCTAGCTCAGTTTATCTAAGCCGGGTTTCTGTCATACGCCTCGTCTGCCGTGTCTTCCCATGACACAGCAGAGTAAACACACGGCCGAGTGTTGGATGGTAGCAGGCCGACTAAAGGATGACCCCAAAACAAAGACATCTATCTCTGTCAGGTCGACACATTTAGAAACTACAGTACAGTATGGAAGATGTAACCTGCCATAATCAAAAATAAATAAATAAATGACTCAATAAATAAATAAATAAATATGTAATTAAATGTAGCAAAAATATTATTAAAAATAAATGTAGCCATAAATTAACTGATAAAATGTGACATAAATTGATATTTCAGTTTTAATTTGCTTCTTTATTTATCTTTGTATTAATTCCCTTATTTATTTATACTTCTGTTTAATTTTTCTTTTATTTATATATGTATATATTTTTCAATATTTTTTAAATGTATTTTTGCATTTATTTTTTTATATTTTTAAATGCATGTATTCTTTTATGTATTTATGCATTTATTTATTCATTTATTTCTGCACGATTCTTTAAATAAATTAAATGAATCATACTTTTATTAATTAATCCTTTTATGTATTTTTTAAATGTATGTACTTATTTATGTTTGTATCATTTGCATAATGAGGCAGAAATGCATAAAGAAATGTGTAAAGAAAAGAATACAGAAATAAATAAGTTAATGGAAATAAATAAGGGGTGAAATGCAAAGGGAAAATCATACATAAATAAATAAATAAATAAATTTAACAATATATATAAAATAAATTAAAAATTAAAAAACTAAAAAATACACAAGTAAATTTAAAAATTAATATAAATAAATACATAAATAAATAAAATGGAAAATTAAACAGAAGAGTAAATAAATAAAGGAATTAATACACAGATAAATGAATAAAGAAGCAAATTAAAACAGAAACATCAAAATATGTCACATTTTATCAATTAATTAATGGCTACATTTATTTTTAATATTATTTTTTGCAACATTTAATGACATTTATTTATTTATCGAGTCATTCATTCATTTATTTTTGTATTTTTGTACAGGTTGCGTCCTCTACAGTACAGTAGATCTAACTCCTCCCAGGTATCTGTTCACACAGGGATATCAGGATCTGTGTGCATTTGGTATTACTGTAATGTAAACACGGGCCAAACCCGTGTGTTCAGGGTTAAGTAAAGACTCTTATGTGCTTTACCGCGTGTTTACATAAAGACTCCTTGTAATATGTGCATCCACCATCATGTGCACCTTTTGTAGCCGACTTCTAGGAAACATGAAGATGTGTCTTACCATGGTGAGCGTCATGCGGTCAATCTCATGTTTGTCTTTGGTCTTATGCTGTCTGAAAGGACTGTGCCTGCACAGGAGAGGAGAGAGAGAGAGAGAGAGATGCTGATTCAGATCCTTTACTGCAGTAAAAGTACTAATACTACACTGTAAAAATATTCTATCACAAGTAAGTGTTCCTTCAGTAAAAGTATGTAAAAAACATAGTTAGTAGTAGTTTCATTTATAACTAAACATCATATTTAATAAACTCCTCACATGTTTTGTGTACAAACATTTAATTTGTAAAGTAACTAAAGCTGCCAGACAAATATAGTGAAGTCAAAAGTACAATATTTACCTTTGAGATAAGTACAAGTTGTAGTTAAAGAGTTAGTCAAATGTACGCTATATTTAGAATATGTATCTTGCCGTCAGAGAGTTTACAGTCGATGTTTCCGACGGGGAACTGAAGCTGTTAACTATGCTCTCGCAAAAGCAACCAGACTCCATTGAAAAAAACAGTAATTTTCCCTCTGAGAACACCGGAGTTGCTGGTCTACCGCTGCCTCCATCGGTTAGTTTGTTTGTGTTATTGTGTGACTTTGGTGTTTTAAATGGTTAGTTCGGATTCACCAAAGTCACACAATAACACAAACAAACTAACCGATGGAGGCGGCGGTAGACCGGCAGCTCTCCTGTGTTCTGAGAGGTCAAATTGCATGTTTTTTCAATGGAGTCTGGTGGCTTTGCTTTGCAGGTAATACACCGACTGTGAAGCAGTACCTCATCCAACCCCACTGAGAAACATCCATCCCTTTAAAGTGAAGCAGTCTGGAGCCAGTTTGTTCCTCTGAATGCTGAAGAAGCAGCTGAGCAGCTAAAATGTGACATTTCTAAGGAGATTGTTACCAGACAAACACATTTTGATTCAGCAGAAGAGCCGGCAGCTCCTCCAGTGAGCGCTGCGTCTGAGGCCAACATATCAAGCAAACATATTTACGAGACAGAACAGAACAGCATCTCCATCCAAGATGCAAAGAGCACCGTACTTCACTTAGCGGGAGGGATCAAATGACAACTGGCAGGCTTAATGGGAGAGTAGCAGCTTCCAAACTACATCTTCAATGAGTCTAATTGTTTAGCCGGAGCCAAACGACATCAAAATCCACTGCTGAGGGCCGGAAACCATGTCGATCAATAAATCCAAGTCTGAACTTCATGGATGCAAACAGAGAGCTTCTTTCAGGAGAGAATGCAAACACACGTACAGGAAGGGGTTGTTTTGAAGCCTGAATCTGTTCTGCAGGGGCATGTTGAGTTGTTTGGATGGATAGAGGTTCATTTTGTAACTCTACAGCTGCACTGAGGCTCCACCAGACGTCAACTTGAATTTAGTGGAGGACAATATGATCAAATCTCCAGTCTTAAAATATGAGAGTGCATCGTTTGTGTAAACATAAACATTTTGTGGAGGAACTATTTCTTGTTGCAGTGCAGCTTCCCGAAGTCTTGGCGTATGGATACACTGTCTACACACTGTTTACATCTCTGTATATATATTTATTACTCCTCATTATACATATACAGTCACTACCATTCCTGTTTACATTACAGTTTATTCATTTTGCAATTATTGTACACCCCAAATATATTTTATTTTATACATGTTATAATTTATCCTTATATTTTAACTTCTCAATTTTATTGTTTTTTTTCTTTTTATACATATTTGTTTGATAATATATAATTTTTTTCTCATAAATTTACCACTTTCATCTTAGAGAATATCCGTGTTTTTTTCTTGTAAATTTATGACTTTATAATCTCGGAGGATATGCAAGTTTTTCTTCTCGCAAATTTCAGATTTTTCTCTCATGAATTTACAAGTTTAATCTCAGTGAATATCTGAGTTTTTCCTGTAAATTTGTGAAATTAATTTCAGAACATTTTGGAATTTTTTCTCGCAAATTTATGACTTCATAATATCAGAGAATATTCAAGTTTTTATTTCTCTGAAAATTCTGATTTTTTTTCTCATAAATGTACCACTTTCATCTCATAGAATATCCGTGTTTTTTTCTCGTAAATTTGTTACTTACATCTCAGAAATGTTAAGTTTTTTTCACGTAAATTTATGACTTTATAATCTCAGAAAATATTCCATTTCTTTATCGTAAATTTACCACTTTCATTTTACAGAATATCTGTGTAATTTTTTCTTGCAAATTTGTGATTTACATCTCAGAGAATTTCTGAGTTTTCTTCTCTCATAAATTTATGATTTTATAACCTCTGAGAACATCCAATGTTTTTCTTATAATTCTTATAATCTTTTTAATTAAATGTCAGATCATTTCTGAGTTTTTTTCACATGAATTTACAATTTTAACCTCAGAGAATATCTGGATTTTTTTCTGGTAAATTGATGACTTTAATCTCAGAGAATTTCTAAATTTGTCTTGCAAATTTATGTTTTTCTCGTAAATTTACGATTTTAATCCCGTAAAGTTTTTTCTCGGCTCAGTATTTTTTTTCTTTTTACCTACAATGGCCGTAATACGCCGCTGTATGCAAAAAGACTCCTCTCATTGAAGATATGGCTGAATATTACAATAAGCAGCACTAGCTGGAATAACCCTGATTCTCATATTCTGCTAAATGTTTACAGAGTGTGAGCTCAAATCTGATCTTCATGGAGGAAAACTGATGTAATATTGTTCCCAACAGGATTCATGTGACTAAAACTAGTTTTATTATTCAGGATTTTGGAGCCGAGTGTTGAAACATTCCCGTCGTCTCTGCAGCCGCCAACCTTTCACTCTCTCTCTCTTTAAAGTGTTCAAACACACTGATCCAAACATCAATGGAGAGACGCGTCACACACTCTCCTCTCTCTATTTCTGCTCGCTCAGACCTCCAAACCATCACACACACACACACACACTTTCTGACCTACTGGGCCCAGACCTCTGGCATTTACACACTCCAGATCAAACAAACACACACACACAGGCTCGCACACAAACCACATCAAACACACACCGAGCAGCGGAGACGGTGGAGAGCACATTCAAAGAGGTTTTTAACTCTGAGAGGGTCTGAGAGCAGACAGGAAGTAGAAATAGAAGAAGAAGAAGAAGAAGATGATGAGATTAGCTGGAGTGGTTTACCCTCGCAGGAGTTTGAAGAGCATGCAGCCTAAAGAGAACCAGTCGGCGCTGCTGTCGTACGCCGTCCCCTTCTGGAGAACCTCCGGAGCCATGTAGCCGTGAGTCCCCCTGCAACCAACAACACTCTCATTAGTTTTTAACAGCTCCAGCGTGAACAGTCAACAGCGTTCAGACACGATTAATATCAGAGGAGAAGATGACTAATGAAACATTTCCCCTCGTCTCTCGTAACAACAGTTATTGTTATTCCGGACGGCGTTTAAAGCTTCTGGTAAATTGCAGGAGCTGCTGCTGTGGTACGCCGTGATGCTGCAGGAGGCTTACTGTTATTATTAATAAGATCAAGGATTATTATTTAGCTGTAAGTTTATTACGGTTGTGTATGTTTTTTTTTTAGGGCTGTCAAAGTTAACTTGATAATAACGCGTTAATGCAAATTCATTTTAATGTCACTAATTTCTTTAACGCATTAACGCAATCGATATTTCGGAGGTTGTAGTGCGCTCAGAGTGAAGCTAGAGTGAAGATACTGGTGTCATACTAGATAGTCGTGAAGGAGGTTAAATAACGCTCCAAACTTACGCTAAATGTTGGCGAGATACTGGTATTATATGAAAATGATGGAAAAATATCCGGAAACTGACCGAAAAAAGGCGGAAAAAAGTGTCCGAAAAATGACTGTTAAATATCCGAAGAATGTCTGAAAAAAAAGGCAAAAGAAAAGTCCTAAAAATGTCAAAAAAAGGTCCAAAAATTACTGAAAAAAGGTCCTAAAAATGACTGTAAAATATCTGAAAAATGTCTGAAAAAAAGTCAGAAAAATGTCCAAAAAATGACCGAAAAAAAACAACAACTAATGAATCCATCGGTACCAACCATGTCATACTAGCTTGTCATGAAGGAGGTTAAATAACGTGAAGTTACTAGTATCTACGAAACCATAAAGCCTAAAGGAATCCATCGGTACCGACCAATTTGCAAACCAGTATAACATAATGAAACCTGCCATACCTAATTTAAAATAGCCTTTTATTTGTGTTTAAACAGCTTTTTAAAACATGTTAAACCACCTTTCTAAAGATGTTTGTTGGGATTACCACTTAAAAATATCTCTATTAATCTTACCAGTAACCGTTTTTCCACTTCAAAATTAATATTTTCATTCTAATTCAACACCTGCAATAAATCATTAAAGTCATTTTTGTTATATTGTTTTCAGGGCCGTCAAAGTTAACGCGATAAAAACATGATAACGCAGATTTGTTTTAACGTCACTAATTTATTTAATGCAATCGATATCTCGGAGGTTGTAGCGGCTCAGTTTTAAAGCTAGAGTGAAGATACTGGTATCATAGTAAACTATAAAACCTGATGAATCCATCGGTACCAACCATGTCAGACTAGCTGGTCAAGAAAGAGGTTAAATAATGCTCCAAACTTACACTAACATTTTGGAGAGGAAAAACTGTCGTGTCCGTTTTCATGTAGAGCAACCGAATCCACACTCAGGAGGAAACATTTATATAGTTGCATTAACTTATTAAATTATTCATATCAATCAATTCAGAGTGTTTCTCAAATGTTTCTTTGGAAGGATAAACTGCAAACAGATAGAAAAACATCCTGAAAGATGAGAGATGTTTGTTGTGCTTCATTATTAATGCATTGGCTTCTAAACTCCACTCTGAGAGACGCACAATGATGTCATCGATCTTCTCCTTTTTAAGGTCCTGTTTGTTTCTAAATATGGAGTGATGTTGTTTTGCCTGCTGATAAATGAATGGGATGTGTTGGTTGATAACAGCTGTATAAAACATGGATGTCGTCTCCGTGACGTCACCCAGAGGTTTCATTCAAATAAGGTTCTTCTTCACCTCAATTCAGTGCAATTTGTTTTGTTATTATGCGTTGAGTATATATCACTCTTCTGTTCTGGACATTCACAGTTTTTAACAGGCTGCAGCATGACAGCCCCCCAAAGAGTGAAGCCAAAACATCTGGATCGCCGGCTGCTGGCTGGCTGTCAGTTTAGGAAGAGCTTGATTTGATATGTTTTCTATGAGCGGAGCATTTTAAACGTCAGTATCGCAGTCCATCGTGTTCATTTAGTTGTGAGACGCAAAAATCTTAATTAATATTCAATTAATTGTGAAGCACAAGTTCAAAGTGGGCGGCTCCGGCCTGAGTGACACAGCAGTGCAGACAGATGTTTAATTTTCCCTTTTATTTATGATTTATTCATTTATTTTTATTAATTTTTAAATGTATTTATTTATTTTTGTATTTTTTAAAATGTATTTATTACGGAGCCCCCCTAGGAGAACATTTTTATTAACTCGTTCCCTCGAGTCAGGTATCTCGTTTCCTCGAGTCAGGTATGTCGTTCCCTCGAGTTAGGTATCTCGTTCCCTCGAGTTGGGTATGTCGTTCCCTCGAGTTGGGTATGTCGTTCCCTCGAGTTGGGGATCTCGTTCCCTCGAGTTGGGGATCTCGTTCCCTTGAGTCAGGTATCTCGTTTCCTCGAGTCGGGTATCTCGTTCCCTCGAGTCGGGTATCTCGTTCCCTCGAGTTGGGTATCTCGTTCCCTCGAGTTGGGGATCTCGTTCCCTCAAGTTATGTGTTTTAAAACTAAACCGTATTAGTGTGGATGTAGCCTAAACGGAAGTTTGAATCAGCTCATTCTTCTTCTTTTGGGGACAAATCAAATAATAAATATTAAGTTGGGTGTTTTTATCTGTGATTTGATCTCTTATAGTTATTACTGAAGGAAAGAAGAAGAACCATCAATATAACGGCTGGTTACAGACTTATAGACGTCAGATATTAGCGCTCCGGACGGATTCAAAAGGTGATATTTAAGTCGGCCCAGCTCCCCCTGGAGAAGTAAGTCCTGTGATAATGGGGTTTAACAGAGATACTTACACACTGGCGTGAGGTTTCTTCTTGGAGAAGTCGCAGGCGAGGCCGAGGTCGGAGATACGAACATGACCGTGTTCATCCAGCAGGATATTAGCTGGCTGAAGGGAGAGAGAGAGAGAGAGAGAGAGGGTGGTACTGATGGAGAATACGAGAGATAAGATCATAAGCATAGGAAGCAATGTTGGAGACCTCACTAATTCACAACTTAAGTCTCAATTTCCGCTGACCAGGAGAAGATTCAGCAGAGAAAGAAAACCTCCTGTCCTGGTTATCCTCTCGCTGTTTGGCAAAAACCCGTTGACTCACTCCCTCACTCCCTCTCTCTCTCTTCCCCCTCTGACACTCAGAGCATTATCTGCATTGTTCTGCACTGTTTATTGAAGCCTTAAAACTGTTCCCTGACTTCCAGCAAAAATATGTCTGTTATTATGGCAACCGGTCCAAACAGGAGAATCAGAGGAAACACAGAGGACAGCTGAAAACATGGCTGACGGGACTCTGTGGAGGTGTGTTGGCGGCTCGGTGAGTCGCGGAGCGCACAACTAAAACGTTCAGGGTTTGGATCTGTGTCACACGTCCTAATTATCTAATAACTAATCTGAATATTAACCCTTTATAAACGGTTCACCTCCAGCGGGAGATCGTACATCACGATCCTGTTTGGTTCATTCTTTCTGCAGCAGAAAGCTACGGCTTCTGTTTTTAGCTTCATCACGATCCTGATGACGTCATTACGTTACGTTTTGTGCACACACAACCACAGGTGCAGTTTGCGTTGGTTCAGGGGGCCGTAGCCAAAAATGCATGTAGGGTTATCTTTATTTTTCATATAAACACAGAACTAATTTATTGTAATAAAGAATAATATCCTTATTGTGTCTTCATATTGACAGAATAAGAAGCCAACGAGATAAGACGATAGATTTGGGACATTTTACCCCTAAAAAGGGCCCTGGTCCGGGGTTGTACTTTCTTAAAAGTACTTTAATGTTCTGTGTGTGTTTGACCAATCAGTGACGGTCACCGCTGCAAATTCCACCCCGAAAGTCCCTGTACTTTCAGAAAGTACGACCCCCCGATCAGGGCCTTTTTGGGGGGTAAAATGTCCCAAGAACTTCATTTAGACACCCTGGTCCCTGCAGTCGAAACACAATGAGCTCCTCAAAAGGTTCCTAGTTTTGGGGGGAAGTTCCTGTAAAAACGGAGCTTAAGTACAGGAACTCTCACGGTGGACTTTGCAGGGATGACCGTCGTTGATTGGTCAAAACACACACACACACACACAGCGCCGCTGCTTCAACTCGTGGGTGCTGAGGTGGACCAAATAACACTGGGTGCAGCAGACGCCTCCGTTCGTCCGTGAAGTTGGTGCATTAATATTAAGTTCAAATGTAAAGTAGTAATTAGTCCGGGCAGCGCTAACAAAACATAAAGCAGCCGGTAGTCCGCCGTCTTTGTTATTATCTGGTGCACGCTCATTACACAAAGCACCGATAGGCATGAAATGAGGAGAGAGGACGTCTCTGTTTTACACACACCCACACAGACACAAAGGAACCAGAGCTTTTCAAAAATCTGCACCTTAGAAGGCAAAAATATCAGTTTTTGTGACACAAAGCTCAGTTTGCGTGTGGACGAGAGAAGAATATCTGTATACCTGTAGACGTACCTGTACCTGTCTACCTTATTAATCTTCTGCATTTAACCCGTCCAAACACTCCGTACACAAACACACCGAAAGGGGGAGAGAGGCCTGAGGGCTCAATAGCAGGAGCTTCTTAAGCATCTGATCCTGACTTCTGGTTGCCAGCTGTTATTCTGCCAGATGTTTTTTGTGCCATCTGGCCAGAGATTCAAACCGGCAACCTTCGGGCTACCTACCGCCCAAGCTGCCCACCAGCCCAACCTAATTCAGCAGGCTAGAACCGGCCCAGCAGGACGGTGTGTTAGTGGGACTGAGCCAGAATAACCTCCAGTGTGCGTCTACCTTGAGGTCTCTGTAGACGACGAAGCGGTTGTGCATGTGCTCCAGACCCAGGATGATCTCAGCGGCGTAGAAACGCATCTCTTTCTCGCTGAACACGCCGTGCTGAGACAGGTGGTAGTGCAGGTCGCCACCTGAACACACACACACACACAGAGAGAGACATACACAACACAGAGTAGGTCAGTATGACCTCATGATACCTGGATCAATACCCATCAATACGCTGTGGTAATCCTCTCAGAGGGGAGAGAATGAGAATCGATGGGAGGCCTTCTGTGACCCTCCACCCCGACTGTCTCCGTCTTCACGTGTATCGACGAGCTGTATTTATAGCCTCATACTGTATCATGATGACTGTGTTGGCTTTAAAAAGGTGACTCAGGGCTTTGATCGGGAGTTTAACCTCTCATGAAGCTCAGGAAACCAGCCGCTCGCCGGTAAAAACCCTTAAGAGGAAGTAGGAGATGATGGCTGAGTAATCCAATCTGTGTGTCTCAGCCTGGAGTTTAATCTGGGTCAAGGACGGGGTCAAAGGTCATCCTACCGTTCATGAGGTCCAGGATGAAGCAGAGCTTGTCGGGGGTGTGGAAGGCGTACGTCATGCACACGATGAACGGGCAGTCCTGCAGAGACGGAGAGTCAGAGTCAGAGAGATTAAACCAGATCACAAACTGACTGTTCTGTTTTCATCAGATCATTTACTGAGGTCAAAGTACAAATACAACGTAGAAGTATTCCATTACGAGTAAAAGTCCTGCATGCACAATTTTACTCAAGTAAAAGTACTCATTGTGCAGTAAAATATACTTAAAGTGTCAGTAGTAAAAGTACTCATTGTGCAGTAAAATGTACTTAAAGTATCAGTAGTAAAAGTACTCATTGTGCAGTAAAATGTACTTAAAGTATGAGTAGTAAAAGTACTCATCGTGCATTAAAATGTACTTAAAGTATCAGTAGTAAAAGTACTCATTGTGCAGTAAAATGTACTTAAAGTATCAGCAGTAAAAATACTCATTGTGCAGTAAAATGTACTTAAAGTATCAGTAGTAAAAGTACTCATTGTGCAGTAAAATGTACTTAAAGTATCAGTAGTAAAAGTACTCATTGTGCAGTAAAATGTACTTAAAGTATGAGTAGTAAAAGTACTCATTGTGCAGTAAAATGTACTTAAAGTATCAGTAGTAAAAGTACTCATTGTGCAGTAAAATGTACTTAAAGTATCAGCAGTAAAAGTACTCATTGTGCAGTAAAATGTACTTAAAGTATTAACAGTAAAAGTACTCATTATGATAAGATTAACATGTTTTTTTTATGTCAAATCTTATTCTGTAAGGTAACAAAAAGTACAAGTCATTCTGAAAAGTAGTGAAGTAGAAGTATATAAAGTATAATGAAATGGATATACTCAAATAAAGTACAAGTATCTATAATAACTGTAGGTATGACTCATTAATATGTGCGTACATGGAGAGATGTGTGTGTTTTTCAGAGTCAGTAATATTATTTATGTAGTTTGAAGGAGTGTGAATGATGCGGTCGTGTTAACCTAACCTAATCGTCCAGTCTGACGTTAGTGGTGTAATGTAAGATAAACAGCTCGTATATCACCTGTCTGTGAATGTTGATTAATTCCATGTGTGATGCAACCTTCTTTAATGAATCTCCTCTGAGTTCTAACACACCGAGTGTTTCCTGAACGTAGTGAAGCAGCTGCAGGTGTGAATGTGTACGACTCACCCCTGTGCTGACTAACGACAGCATGATTCTCTCGTTGAGCGCTAGAGTCTCCCCCTGCTTCATCTTGATCCTCTTCTTGTCCAGACACTTCATGGCGTACCTGACATTCAGACAACAAAACGCCACAGGTTACACACCGTCGGCAGTCACGGCGCGACGACCCGACCGTGTCCCTTTACAGACGTTTATTCTGCGTCCTTACATCTTCCCCGTGTCGGCCTTCCTGCAGCCGTACACCTCGCCGAAGCCGCCCCTGCCGATGATCCGATGCACGCTGAAGTCGTTCATGGTCAGCTGAGGATGGACAGAAGGAGAGGACGGACTTAAACAGACAAAAACCCCCAAAACAACCTGTTCAAACAAAGTCAGGTGTGAAAGCTGTCTGGTACGGTCCGATTGGACGGGTTTATCGGCTATCGGTGATTTGATCGGTACATCGCTGGTTGCTGTTTTTTTCTGCGATTTTTGTCATTTTATTTTGCAAATTTAATAGTCTGCCTCCGAAGATATGGAGGACTGAACCAGCCAAATTAAAAAATAAATAAACAAATAAATAAATGTGTCATTAAATGTAGCAAAAATAATATTAAAAATAAATGTAGCCATTAATTAATTGATAAAATGTGAAATTGATATTTCTGTTTTAATTTGCTTCTTAATTTATTTATCTTCGCAATAATTCCCTTATTTATTTACTCTTCTGTTTAATTTTCCCTTTTTATTTATTTATGTTTACTTTTATTCATTTTTAAATTTATTTATTTATTTGCATTTATTTATTTATTGTTATTCATTTTTTAATTAATTAATTTGCATTTATTTATTTATTTTGTATTTATTTTATTATGTAAGTATTTATGTAGTTATGCATATTTATTTATTTCCCCAAACTTATTTATTTCTGTATTCTCTTTATACATTTCTGATTAATAAATAACTAAAAAATAAATGCATAAATAAATAAATACATTTAAAAATTCATAAAAATAAATACATAAATAAATAAAAGGTAAAGTTAAACAGAAGAGTAAATAAATAAGGGAATTAATAATTGATTTATAAATTAACTAATTTATTTATTTGCATTTATTTCCTAATTTATTTTAAAATGTATGTATTTATGTATTTATTTATTAATGCATGATGTTCCCTTTGCATTTCACCCCTTATTTATTTCCCCAAACTTATTTATTCCTGTATTCTCTATACTGTATACATTTCTGATTAATAAATAAATAAATAAAAAAAGAAATGCAAAAAGAAATAAATTTAAAAATAAATACATAAATAAATAAAAGGGAAAATTAAACAGAATAATAAAAAAATAAGAGAAATAATACAAAGATAAATGAATAAAACACTGTTCTGATTTTGACCCTGATGATGCAGGTTGAGTCCAATGAATGAGCTACCTGTCAGCCCGTATGATGTAATGTTTACACCTCTTGGTTCATTTGTAGTAAGTCAGTGTGAACATGAAATGGACTGGAACTAAAAGGCAACAGTGCATCTTTTATTTCTGTGTTTCGGTCTGGACCAGATGTTTTCATGCGGAGGCGAGAGAGCTGAGGCAAAGATAGACGTCATAACGCAGTCAAATCTAAAAACACGCAGACATGAAACACATATTTTAGGTTCAGTTTGAATTACGCTTTCCGAGGGTTTCATATTTTCCGACGTCCACCACAAATAAACTTCCATAAATCCACTTAGAAATCAGAGGAAAAAGACGCTCCTTATATTACAGAACCTGCTTGAGAATAGTCCCGTTTTTAACTTTTCTTCAGTATCACAGTAATCCAGTGATAGTTGTCTGTACATCCATGAGTACACTGCAAACAGGAGCTGCTACTAGTTAATTCGGTATACCTTTAATGGTGCTAATTTGCAAATATGGGTTTAAAAGTCTAAGCTAAGTGTAGAGTGAGAGTGGTGTGAAAATGGTCGGCAGACCCCGCTTTGTTTCATGTACGTATCACAACAACGGCTTGTATATCCGCCGTCCTCGCTCTTCCTGTTGCCCTTTCCTGAATGATGGATACAGACTACCGCCGCCTGCTGGTGTGGAGAGTTATTTCGCAGAACGTACGTGCTAACTGGCCGTCAGCTGCAGTGTTTGAGGTGTGTTCAAATGCAACTTGTCGGCCAAAACAAAGGAGACGTGAGGCGACGCAACAGTCGGCCTTCATCCCCGCTAGTTCTCTGATGTCGGCTTGGTCTCACGATGCATCGACACTGTTCTTATATTCCTGGACACTCTCCTCTATCCATGCATATACAGATCATCTGCCACAGACTCTGTGAACCTCTGGACCAAATGAACCAAACTACAGGTTGAGAGAGTGACGTTTAAAGCGTGTACTCACATGGATGTTGAGCTCCACGTTCTTCCACTGGCAAAAACGAGTAAACTTGTCACTGAGGGAAGAAAAAAAAACACAGAATAAAATGTGAATTTACTGTATTAGTTGAAGAAATGATGAAAATATTCCATCCACCTCCACCTTCACCTCCACCTCCCTCACCTCTCAATGAACTTCTGGAAGATCTTCCCTCTCAAGCTGTCGCAGATCTCCACTATGTATGGCTGCAGGGGGACAGACAGGTTTCTCTCAGTTACTGTGTGTGTGTGAATACATCCTCATGCAGTGTTGAAGTTAATTCACTTCACAGAAACTTCACAGAAGACGCCTCTTTGTTTCCAGCTTACTACATTTGAGCGACACTGAGGGGCTCACAGAAACACACAGGAAATACTGACATGTAGTCAGTGGGGAGCTCCAGAAGAAGAGCCACGTTGTCTTCGGACGGAAGAAATTGTTGATTAGATTTACTGAGCTGAAAGAAAACAACCCTTGTTTTTAAAGTTTATTTTCCTGGGTGGCCTTCATGGCAATTTATGCTCCTCTCTATAAATGTATAATTAACAACGGAATGAATCGGGAGAATCTGAAAACAATGTTGACTCGCCGAGCTCGCACCCAAAGTTCAGCTGTGACGAATCCCCGCGTGGCGAATAGAAACGGGGCAGCCAGCCAGGCACGGAGGGCAAACATGGAGGAATATTATTGTGTCTGTCTAATTCTCTGAACTGTAAAACACAAGTTCACGCTTGAATCGACACCTCGGGAGGAAAAGCATCGTCTCGGAAACACGTTTCCAACCAAGCAGGCATATCGGGTGTGTTTTAACAGGTAGGCTATATAGTGTAGAGCAGGGGTCTCCGACAAGTAGCTCGCTACCCGCTGACCGTATGGATATAAATTTAACAACACAAAGTCTCTTTGTGAACCTGTTTGAATTTCTATCCAATCAAATTCACAGACATCCCCCTGTGCCCCTTCGCACACAAAATGATGTCAATTAAACGAGTTACGCTGCGTTCAAGTTCGGTTAACATCAGGCCGGTGGTTCCCAAACTATTTTCCTAAAACCTAAAAGCAAAATCCTCAGTTTGAATAAATGAATTCAGTGTATTAAATGAGCTATTTGTTTTATTAAATCAACTTTCTTTAATGAATAGAACTCGTCAGTTTCGTCAACATAAATAAAGTGATGATGACAGATTTGCCAACCTAATGCAGTTACATAATATGATCTTTTATTTATTTACCATAATATGATACGACTTAATTCATTTACTATAATAAAGCCAAAATACATTTTTTCTTATTGTGATTAAAAAAAATTATTATTATTTATAGTGATAATATAGTGTTATGTGACATAAATTGATATTTCTGTTTTAATTTGTTTCTTCATTTATTTATATTTGAATTAATTATCTTATTTATTTAATCTTCTGTTTAATTTTCCCTTTTATTTATTTATTTATTTTTATGATTTTTTAAAATGAATTGATTATTTTTTTTTTGCATTTATTTATTAGAAATGTATAAAGAAAAGAATACAGAAATAAATAAGTTTGGGGTAATAAATACGGGGTGAAATGCAAAGGGATAATTGAGCATAAATAAATACATAAATACATACATTTAAAAATAAGTATAGAATAAAAAATGCAAAACATTAACAAAAATAAAAACATAAATAAATAAAAGGGAAAATTAAACAGAACAGTAAATAAATAAGGGAATTAATACAAAGTATAAATAAGGCAAAAGTGAGCATGGCTCACATACCCCCCCGCTCACTGCTTGACCCCTACTGAAGTAGGGCCACAGGTTTTGCCCTTTCAAAAAGTTTGACATACAATTATTATTTTATTTGTTTTTATTCATTTTTTTCCTTTCCTTATATTTTATTTGTTGTATAATTTATTTTATTTTTATATTATTTTTATACTGTAAAATATATTTGTAGAATCTTTTGTAATATAAAAAATCTGAACATGTTTATGAATCTATTGTATTGAATTTTTATATATAGATAAATTAAAAAAAAAAACTTTAGAACCTCCATTTTGCAGTTTTTCAGTCTGGAGAAGTCATGTGACCACATTGCAGTGTGACATCACATTCTGAAACGTGACATCAAATCACATTCTGAAACGTGACATCACATCACATTCTGAAACGTGACATCACATTCTGAAACGTGACATGACATCACATTCTGAAACATGACATCACATTCTGAAACGTGACATCACATCAGAATGTGGCTTAGTGACATCACATTGAACAGAATGTGTCTTAGTGACATCATAAAGTCACTAGAATGTTGTGTGTGCACCAGTAGAACCTCCTGCAGTCTAACAACTCAGTTATAGTCGAACCTTCACCAGAGAAGCATCTCTTAGTGATAACAGAGCGTGTGAACAGAGCGACAGTTAGTCAATCTACTACATACCTGCTATAGCTACTTCAATACAGCGTTACTACTGTATTGTCCTCGTATAATACTACTGTATTATACTCCATACAGCGTTACTACTGTATTATACTCCATTACCACAACTAACACCTCCGTTGTGCTATGATGAAGAAGATCGTCCGTTCAAGAAACGAGGTGAGATCTTCTCAGCCAGACACCTTTAAACACACTTTGTTCAGCGTTACACTGATCTAGGCCTTTAAACACACTTTGTTCAGCGTTACACTGATCTAGGCCTTTAAACACACTTTGTTCAGCGTTACACTGATCTAGGCCTTTAAACACACTTTGTTCAGCGTTACACTGATCTAGGCCTTTAAACACACTTTGTTCAGCGTTACACTGATCTAGGCCTTTAAACACACTTTGTTCAGCGTTACACTGATCTAGGCCAGCCCACATCTTCATCTGCTTTTTAATCTTTTGTCTAAACTTTTGACAAATACATGAGAAGTATAAAATACGTATGTGGACTAAAACAGGGCTGTTTTTTATAGTTAAATTAACAAAAACCAGGACTGAAAACATATTCTAAGCTTCACCAAAAGATTTTAGATCAACCTGATCTCCAAAAAACTGATCTGAAACTGAAGTTATTGACAGTATAAATGGTGTTCTGTGTGTATAGTATAAAGGAAAGTACAGTAGAAAGATGTGATTCTGTGGTGTGAGGCTGAACTTGGCTAGACTCTTGTGACCAACTGAATCAGTGTGTTTCAGAAAAAGTAGCTTCACAGTGCTCTTTAGAAGCAGATGGAGTTGGCTTCAGTACTTTCAACTGTCTCTTTGTGTGGATCCAACGTTAGGACGGGACTGTTTTCTCAACTTTTACATTTGTGTCTTTCAGTCACTTAACCAAGAGCTGGTTGAAGCCGCTACCCAGCAGGCTCCCAGCAAGGAGATGCTGTATCTCAGGAGAGCCCTGCTGGACATCCAGAAACAGAACTTTGAGCAGGCCGCCGAAAACGCCGCCAAGGAGTCCAGCTGGGAAGAGGAGAAGATGAGGATCCTGAAGGCTCTCAGGTCAGAGAGACTCCTCAGGAAGGAAGCCCAGAAGGGCCTCAAAGGACAGGACGAGCAAAACCCTGACCTCCAGGTTCAACTCCTCCAGACTACCAGCAACCAGCTGAAGGACTCTCACCAGCACATCACTGAGCTGGCCGCCGAAAACGCTGCCCTGAAGCAGCAGATGGCCGCCAAAGAGTCCCGCTGGGAGCTGGAGAAGAACAAGATCCGGATGGCTCAGAGAGCCATCAAGATACAGGCTCAGAAACAGGAGGTGACCGACTCTCTCAGTCAAAGTCTTCTTGAAAAGCAGAATGAGATCGTGATGGTCAAACAGACTCCCAGCAACCAGCTGAAGGACTCTCAACAGGTCACCGAGCTGGCCGCCGAAAACGCTGCCCTGAAGCAGCAGATGGCCGCCAATGAGTCCAGCTGGGAAGAGGAGAAGATGAGGATCCTGAAGGCTCTCAGGTCAGAGAGACTCATCAGGAAAGATGCCCAGAGGGACCTCAAAGAACAGGACAAGCAAAACCCTGACCTCCAGGTTCAACTCCTCCAGACTACCAGCAACCAGCTGAAGGACTCTCACCAGCACATCACTGAGCTGGCCGCCGAAAACGCTGCCCTGAAGCAGCAGATGGCCGCCAAAGAGTCCCGCTGGGAGCTGGAGAAGAACAAGATCCGGATGGCTCAGAGAGCCATCAAGATACAGGCTCAGAAACAGGAGGTGACCGACTCTCTCAGTCAAAGTCTTCTTGAAAAGCAGAATGAGATCGTGATGGTCAAACAGACTCCCAGCAACCAGCTGAAGGACTCTCAACAGGTCACCGAGCTGGCCGCCGAAAACGCTGCCCTGAAGCAGCAGATGGCCGCCAATGAGTCCAGCTGGGAAGAGGAGAAGATGAGGATCCTGAAGGCTCTCAGGTCAGAGAGACTCATCAGGAAAGATGCCCAGAGGGACCTCAAAGAACAGGACAAGCAAAACCCTGACCTCCAGGTTCAACTCCTCCAGACTACCAGCAACCAGCTGAAGGACTCTCACCAGCACATCACTGAGCTGGCCGCCGAAAACGCTGCCCTGAAGCAGCAGATGGCCGCCAAAGAGTCCCGCTGGGAGCTGGAGAAGAACAAGATCCGGATGGCTCAGAGAACCATCACGATACAGGCTCAGAAACAGGAGGTGACCGTCTCTCTCAGTCAAAGTCTTCTTGAAAAGCAGAATGAGATCATGATGGTCAAACAGACTACCAGCAACCAGCTGAAGGACTCTCAACAGGTCACCGAGCTGGCCGCCGAAAACGCTGCCCTGAGGGAGCAGATGGCCGCCAAGAGTCCGCTGGGAGGAGGAGAAGAACAAGATCCTGAACGCTCTCAGGTCAGAGAGACTCATCAGGAAGGAAGCCCAGAGGGACCTCGAAGGACAGGACAAGCAAAACCCTGACCTCCAGGTTCAACTCCTCCAGACTACCAGCAACCAGCTGAAGGACTCTCACCAGCACAACACTGAGCTGGCCGCCGAAAACGCTGCCCTGAGGGAGCAGATGGCCGCCAAGGAGTCCTGCTGGGAGCTGGAGAAGAACAAGATCCTGATACAGGCTCAGAACGACCTGCAGACCAAGGAGCAGGAGAAACAGGAGGTGACCGACTCTCTCAGTCAAAGTCTGCTTGAAAAGCAGAACGAGATCGTGATGGTCAAACAGACTACCAGCAATCAGCTGAAGGACTCTCACCAGCACAACACTGAGCTGGCCGCCGAAAACGCTGCCCTGAGGGAGCAGATGGCCGCCAAGGAGTCCTGCTGGGAGCTGGAGAAGAACAAGATCCTGATACAGGCTCAGAACGACCTGCAGACCAAGGAGCAGGAGAAACAGGAGGTGACCGACTCTCTCAGTCAAAGTCTGCTTGAAAAGCAGAACGAGATCGTGATGGTCAAACAGACTACCAGCAACCAGCTGAAGGACTCTCACCAGCACAACACTGAGCTGGCCGCCGAAAACGCTGCCCTGAGGGAGCAGATGGCCGCCAAGGAGTCCTGCTGGGAGCTGGAGAAGAACAAGATCCTGATACAGGCTCAGAACGACCTGCAGACCAAGGAGCAGGAGAAACAGGAGGTGACCGACTCTCTCAGTCAAAGTCTGCTTGAAAAGCAGAACGAGATCGTGATGGTCAAACAGACTACCAGCAACCAGCTGAAGGACTCTCACCAGCACAACACTGAGCTGGCCGCCGAAAACGCTGCCCTGAGGGAGCAGATGGCCGCCAAGGAGTCCTGCTGGGAGCTGGAGAAGAACAAGATCCTGATACAGGCTCAGAACGACCTGCAGACCAAGGAGCAGGAGAAACAGGAGGTGACCGACTCTCTCAGTCATAGTCTGCTTGAAAAGCAGAACGAGATCGTGATGGTCAAACAGACTACCAGCAA
>CAKALU010067934.1:2345-14458 GCA_916700995.1 Hozukius guyotensis | reverse complement strand
ATATAATGTGTGTCACACACACTGACACGGAAGCATAGACTGTATACAGTCTATGCTTCCGTGTCAGTGTGTGTGACAGTTTTCTGTCTTCTCCTCTGACAGCAGCAGTGTTGAGCTGTGCTGTCTCCGAGCTGCTGTCTGTCACAGAGACCAGCTGCCTGCAACATGACGCTCCGCAGAGACGCTGCATAAAGTAAACCTGTTGTTGTTCTAACTAACACAAACAGAGATAATACAGCTTTTAACGGCTCCACAGAGTCAGTTTACACGCTGCAGGCCACCTGCTCTCAGACCATGTTGAACATAACTTCCGTCTAACCTTTGAACATGCGCTGTTCAGTCACACACACACACACACAGTGCTCTCTCTCACCCAGCTGAGGATCCGCACGATGGTCTGCGGTTGTCGGATGAACTTGTTGAAGTCGAAGCCTCCTCCTGCGAGCGAAGCTCCGTACGCAGTCGCACCGCCCGTCTCCTCCATGTCTCCTGTTCAGCAGGTTCCTCTGGAGCTCAGCTCACCGTGTGGTTTACACCGAACCGGACTGAACAGCCCGCCAGCTCAACTCAACTAAACTACTATCAGCTCCTCCTGTCGGTGCTGCTCCACTAGAGTAGAGGAAGAACCAGCGACACTCACAGGAGCTGCGCGTCAGAGGAGGCGGAGTCTAGGAGACAGGAAACATGGGGTGCGTTACAAACCGCTTTCCAAACTTTCACTTTTTACTTTCAGTACATACTGCAGCCAGACTTGCCAACCTTGAGACCTCATATTATATATTCTATCCTTATATTTTATTTTAGCTTCTATCCTATAGCTTTTATTTTTAGCTTGTTTTTATTTTCTAATCTTTAATGTTTTTAGAACTGTTTTAATAATGTCTTAATGTTCTTTTGCACTTTGTCGCAATGTTCTTGAATGTTTATGTAAAGCACTTTGAATTGCCCTGTTGCTGAAATGTGCTATACAAATAAAGCTGCCTTGCCTTGCCTCAAAAATAGTGAGGATTTCAAAACAAAAGCGGGGGGTCTATGGAAGTTTTTATTACAACAATTATAACAATTCTGTTTTGTTTTTTCTGTCAAACTTGACAGAAACAAAATCAAACTCATCAAACTAGTCTTGGTTAGTCTTTCCACTGTTCCAACAATCACAAACTCTGGTCTGGTCGAAATAAACCCTTAATTCATTGCATTAGATGTGAAAAGAAACAGCCATTATGTTTTCCTCAAAGGGACCAGACTCCATTGAAAAACACAGTAATTTCGAAATTGTTCTCATTAGTCCATCTAGTGCCATAAATGATCTGACACATGATCTGTTCTGCATTCTTCACTGCAGCATCATGTGCATCCCCTCTCTGCTCCTGCAGTCTGACACATTTTTCAGCTGCCAGGGAGACATATTTAGCTTATTTAACATAAAAAAAGCCGTTTATCCCCTATGGAAGTTTGTATTGGACTTTATTAGTTGTAATCCACAGAAGACATTCATTCCACAAATGTGTACCATGATTTCCAAATATTTCACTATCCACAAACATGTAGTATTTTTGTGGATAGTGACTTTACATAACACAAATACAAAAATACGTTTGTGGTTAGTGAAATATTTGCAGATCATGGTACACATTTGTGAATTGTCTTCTGTGGATTACAACTATTATCTACAGATCTGCTGCGGTACCAATTGGCCAAAATTCTGTAAACAAACAGGAGGAAAGTTACAAATGTCACATGGCCCACAAATCCACAGGAAGCGATCAGCAAATGCGAAATAGATGCACAAATGTGTAGATATCACTTTACATGTAAACCTTAAAATACGTATTTACAGAGTAAGTTATGCGTATTTGCAATTTGCCCTGTATTTTTGTGGATGTGACTTTACACAACACAAATACAAAAATACATGTTTGTGGATAGTGAAATATTTGGAAATCATGGTACACATTTGTGGAATGTCTTCTGTGGAGTCCAATAAAAACTTCCATAGGGGTCTGGGGTCTTCTTCCTGCATTCATACACTGCAACGGCTTTTTTATGTTAAATAAGCTAAATATGTCTCCCTGGCAGCTGAAAAACGTGTCAGACTGCAGGAGCAGAGAGGGGATGCACATGATGCTGCAATGAAGAATGCAGAACAGATCATGTTGCCATTTATGGAACTTGTCATCGAAAATACTACATTGTGACTTATTGACATACTGGGTGTTTGTCAAAGTCAAGGATGGATGGATGGATGGACTAATAGGAACAAATTCGAAATTACTGTGTTTTTCAATGGAGTCTGGTTCCTTTGAGGAGAACATAATGGCTGTTTCACTTCACTTCTAATGCAATGAATTAAGGGTTTATTTCGACCGAAACCAGAGTTTGTGATTGTTGGAAGAGTGGAAAGACTAACCAAGACTGGTTTGATGAGTTTGATTTTGTTTCTGTCAAGTTTGACAGAAAAAAACCAGAATTGATATGCATAACTTCAATCTCTCCATGGCAGCTGAAAAAAGTGCCAGACTGCAGGAGCAGAATAGGGAGAAACGTGATGCTGCAAGTTGAAGTTTGTTCCTAAAAACGACTGCAAAAGCAGAGAGGTGCAGGGAGCTCAGGACAGGTCAGATTGTTGACAATCTGACGCCCTTAAAGAAGGAACAGGCAACCACCACCACTCTCAAGGCTGTGAAGGCCAGAGAATTACGTAACTCCAATGTCTCCCTGGCAGCTGAAAAACGTGTCAGTCTTCAGGAACGGAGACAGGATGCACATGATGCTGCAGTGAAGAATGCATAACAGACTGCAAACGATACAACCTTTGGAGGGTTGGGTTTCACTTATGGTGAAGAGGCCAATTACGTCTCTGCAGGTAAGGGGGAGCCAGAATACAGACTTCCGGTACAACCTAAACCTCGGAGACTTACATCGCTGCACATTCCCTATAAACTAGGGCTCAACTCTGCCTACCACAAGCTACTGCCCCTCCGAAAAGGGTTGGCTGTCCCTCATAGTCTAGAGGGGTCCAATTATGTCTCTGCAGGTAAGGGGGAGCCAAAATACAGACTTTCGGAACATCCTAAACCTCAGAGTGGAAAGCGGCAGGATGTTTATGTGTGGGTTTACTCCGGGTGCTCCGGTTTCTTCTTGCACATTTTAAATTATCAATAAAAAAATATTGAATAAAATAAAAATAAAACGTCTAGACTTAGATTTTCATTTAAAATATTTATTTTGTCTTCCTAAGTGAGTCATGTGACCACCACAAACTAATCTTTGTATCATGTTACAGTTGAGCCACAGTTAGATTAACTGATGCTCACATGACTGTGGTTTCTATGGCAATCTGGAAACTAAAACACAATGCGATAGGGAAGAACTCGTTATACACAATCTGTACTCTTCAATTTGTTTCAATTAGTTAAATTACCAAAAAGCAATTGACACACAATAAATCTGCAGCTTTTAGGGCCCCTGATGGACAAAGTAATTGCATTTATTTAAAATCATACAGCAGTACCTGAATGAATGCAAGTCTATTTTTTTGTCACTAGAGAGCAGTCTCACACAAGACTAGTCTGCACTACTGTCAAGGCTTGTGGATGGATTTCTACTGGCATCCTGCAGCCGCCACGCCCTCCTGACGTTCCCAGTGTGGATGAGGCTTTATATAATGTGTGTAATCTATATATAATTTGTTAATTTGTTTGTTATATTTTAGAATTACTAATCCGAATCTGCAAAGTAACTACAGCTGTCAAATAAATGCCGTGGAGTAAAAAAATAAAATATTTCCCTCATAAATGCTGTCGAATAGAATTATAAAATAGCATAAAAAAGAAATACCGAAGTACAGTATGAATACCTTAAAATTGTACTTGAGCACAGTCCTTGATTAAATGTTCTTAGTTACTTTGCACCACTGAAATAAGGCAACCATGCCCATAAAACCCCCCAAATAAAGCTTTTAATTTCAGACCTACTGCATGCTATCCACCTTTATTCAATATCTTAAATGCATCAGCTGTTTTTTTTATTTATTTGAAATAATCTTGTTGCACATGCTGGCGTTTACTTTGATGTGTTTTATTTTTGGGTCATTGAGTCACACTGTGGCTCATGAGAATCATCTTACGTTAGACTGCTCTGAAATACACTTTCCCAAACCAAGGTCACTGCTATGAAGGCAGCAGCCCAGAGGCTCCCACATCCCTGCATGAGGAGAAACTACTGTATTTCTCTTTATTCAGCTACAGCTGTGACGCTCTGGCATATAACAAAATACCAGGTCTGGAGACGAGATAAGTAGTATTCAAGGTCAAGGTTGCTTTTATTGATTCAGTCTTAGACTGAAGCATAAAAAAGATGATCCTAAACATATGACTTGCCTCAGACAATAAATAATTTTGCCAGTATAACTACCATATTAAAAAAGTAGGAAAAAATATAAAATTACAAAATTCATACATAGTATCATAGAAAACTGTAAAATGTACAGTATATTCAAGAAATTACATTTTCCTCCTACCCTCTGAAACCCGACAGACATTACTTTTTCTAAAGGACCAATATCTTCTAGAAAAGCAATTTCTGAAGAAATTTCAGTGTGAATGCTGGATGTTGAAAGGCTAACGCTGCCACTGGATTGCTGGCTTTAAAGGTTGAATAATATCAATAATGTATGAATGAATGAGATGTGGAATATTTCAAGGTTTGTTGAATAGCAAAGCCACTACACTGCCTTGTTGGCTTTAAACTGTAAGAAGATGGTGATGTAGCAGGAAACATGTTGAAGGAATGCCAAAAAACGTGGCGGATAAATAAATATTTTCTTTTGTAGAAGAACATAGGTTGTGAATTACATACTGTACTGGAAATGTGTGACACTATACTGATTACAAGTGTTAATATGAACTTGAACGCTACAAAGCACTGTGTTATAAGTTTCTCTGCAGTTTTTCCTGACATGATGAGAAGTGTGTTGCAAATGCTCGTTTGGGCTTCGTGAGACAATGAAAGTAACTGATTGTGAACATCCAACAGAAAAATGATTCACCATTCTGCGTACAAAAATTCTGCACACTTACACTTCACAAATGATTTATAATTTATATATGTAGGCAGACTAGACACATAATTTGCAGCAAGTCTTTGTGGCTTTATTTCACAATGAATGAAAACCAGTTAACCAGTGACCAACTGTCACCCTGTCTTTGCATTGATTTATTGATTGACTGAAACATGTTTAATAAGGCTATTAGCATCTGAGAGGCCCTCACTCTATTTATATGGGTATACTTCACATTTTCTCTTAAATATACATTGTGGTAGGTTACATAAACAGAGACAACACCTTCATCCATGAGATTAGCTCATGTCCACTTTTTTCAGTTGTCAGCTGGTTTGAAGCTCCCAACGTCAACAACACACCAACATTTAAGGCAGTGTTAAAATGAATCAGGTGAAGCTAATGATACAGCCTGAAATCCTGTTAGCTGTTCAATCCGTACTGAATGCCAACTACATATGGACAACAACGCTTCCATCCATCAAGTTGCCACACTGAGAGGAATGCCACCACCTCCTGTACTGTCCCGTTCAGCACTGCTCTTCTCCCAAAGATGTTGCAATGTCAGTCAGGTCCAGAGAGTCCACAGGTATGGGAGCTTTCTTGCCACTTTTCAGGCTCTGGCTGGAATAAACCTCTACAGATTTGGAGATGGAGTGCAGGGAGCATTCCTGGAAATATCCGAAAGCCTCCCGCGCGTGCTCCTCGCGGATGCTTTGCTCAAAGGTCTTGCGTTTGTGCCTGAACTCAATGACGGTCTTCGTGTAGGAGTTGAGGGTGGTGACTGATGCGCCCATGCAGCAGGTGAAGGACGCCCAGGCCATGCTGATAAAAAAAAAAACAGAGCAAAAAGAAAAGAAAAATTCACTTTGTAATTCAGCACATGTGGTGACTCTACTCTTTGTGATGACAAATGGTGAGCACCCGTGTCGGGACACAATTCAAATTGCATTTAGACATTTTTCCCACAATATTTTTTTGTTTGCGGAGATTAGCGTCAATCACTTGTAAGTCCTTCCGCTCCCTTCAAGCATGCCGTGCCACATGTGAGATCGGACAATCAAATCATCGTCTCGTGTACTTTTCACGCGGGTTGGCTAATGCCCACAAAAGGTCAAGAATTGTTTAGCCTCTAAAACAAATTTTCAGCATAATGTGCATATTGTAAAGGAGTGAAATATCATCCCCTTATGCAATTCCAATCGCGCCTGTATTGGGGCTTTGGACACCAAAGCCTAATCCTGCCATAACATGAGAGCTTTGGGCTTTTTTCATTAGAGACAGTGATGCTGGGGAGAGGTGAGAGCAGAGCTACGATCGACTATTTGGGGCTGCTACATGCAAAATGGAATCCCTCATCTGGTCTCCTAACGGCTGAGTTGACTTAAACTTTATTTATATAGCGGTGCTTCATATGATATCGATGAGCAAACATAGTACGATCTTTGACTTCTACTGTGTGACTGTGGAGTCCTACCAGAAGGACCAGCCGTAGTCCCAGTTGTAGGGCCTCCAGTCAGGTGGGCCGAGGCTGACGGTGACCTGGAAGACCTGTGTGTACATCATATGAGCCACCATGCCAAGAAGACCTGGAATAATACAGACAACATGTGGTTCAAATACAAAAATATGCAAAAAAGAATTCCTCAGAAATAGGATTTGTTTCCACAAGTACGAACGTATAGTTAAGCCACACAAATAAACAAAATAATGAGATACTAATCTTGATAGGCTTAAATCGTCATCCAGAGTTTATCATGCCCTGCTTACCACATGATGATGTATATTATGTTGTGCATATCTTTTATCAAGTTGTGGGAAGTGGAATCACAAACACTTGACTACAGTGCATCACAGGCACTAAAAATAAAACACTCAAAGCCTCTCAGTTAATAAGAAATAACGTGTAACTACCGGAGAGCACGGTGAAGACGGCAGCAAAGGCATTGAGCTTGAGTCCGTCGATGACGTTGCTGGAGTGGACCAGGTCTAAACACATGAGGCTGAAGCCCACCACCAGCAGGACAATGTACAACATCTCAGAGACCAGCGACAGCCACAGCATCCCTGCAAAATGGGCACATTTGATTACAATAACATCAAATATTAACATTTTATATCATGGTGTGATATGACTTATATCCGTAGTCAGCCTGAGTACACAGTGTAGTTGTTTCATGCATGTCCTTTTAAATGGGCTGCTGTTTATGGCTGTTATAATAACTGTAAATCATTATTTAGTCTTAAAACACTGATATCTTTTGGACAAAGTGGACAAATTAGATCTAATCCAACATCTCAGTGGTTCCTCGGGCAAGCTAATAGGGGCTGATGTTAACATGTCCGCACTGGTACGCTGCTGATTTTCAGCTGATGTCAGAGCTCTCGAGTCCACTCCAAATTGTACTCAGCTTTCCAATGAATCAAGCCAAGCGTGATTGCATCTCCATTGCAGTCTCCCTCTCGTCTTTGTTCCTATTCAATTGCTTCGCAGAGAGGCGGGAAGTGCGTATTTCTCCAACGACAGCATCAACACAGCTGAAAATCCTAAAAGTCAACACCAAATGTGTGAATGTGAATACTCTGTGTCCCCATGGTTTCATATTAAAAGGGCAATGCCCAAAATTAAAGTTAAGTGCTTAGTGAATTTGGGAACTTGGAAGTTAGAGAAGCAGACCAAACATGATGTAAGTATTTATAGGTATAAGTGTAAGTATTGTGTATAGGGTATCAATCGCCCTCCATAGCTCAGTGGATAACTGTTGATATCATACCTTCATCAATAGGTCAAATTATTTAGAAAATGTATATTTAACTTCACTGTTACGAGCTGGCCCGCATGAGCAGCACGTGGCGGCTGCGGAACCTGTTGTTTTTTATTTCAGCGTCCACGTTAACAGGTTAGAGCAGCCACACTGCTCTCGTGAGCAGCGCTCACTTCTGGAGATTCAAGGTCTCGCCTATTTTTACCGCGAGGGGTTCACAGCAGCAACAGCCAGTGAAAGTGATCGTTTGACCGTATATTGACATCATACCAGCAACATTACTACAGTTTCAATGTCTAGATATCTGTAGAATATGTCACAGACATGAAAAAAGTAAAGATTTATTTTAAAAAATCAACACTTCCTGCTTCCGTTTCAAAATAAAAGCCCTGAAGCATTTTTTTCTGTGGACGGAATCCCTTAATTTGTTAATAAAACAAAGCTTTTATTCTGAAATATTTACAGGACAGTGTTGTAGAGATGCAGTGGCTTGCAGGGCTCCATGAATGAATAAAATACCAGGTTTTAATATGGGTTATTACTATATTTACTATATTACTATATTACAATATTTACAAATGAGCACACACTTCTTAACCTTTTTCTGTCTAAAATAAATATGACATTTATAATGAAATGAAATCGCCATTATGAAAGGCAAACTCTATGTAGAAAGAAAGGTCTGGCAGCAGCAGAGACGCTGCCTGTGTGGACGCCATACGTGTGAGAAACGCAGCATTTCAGCGAGGTAGCCACCATGCGCTGCTCATGTGGGTGTTACGGTTTTGCCTTTGGAGACTGTACTTTACTGTCATTGTCTAAAGAATCAAATTAAAGGATCGGTGTGTAATATTTCGGGGGATCTATTAGCAGAAATGGAATATTCTCCACTAAACAGTAACTGGTTCACGGGAGTCCTTTTGGGACACTCACCTTTCTCTGATGGAGGGGCCAAGTCGATGAAGCTTCTGCACATCTCACCTGGAGCAGAAAAAAAACAACATACTGTTATGACTTAGCACAGCACAGTAGCAGTGGCAGCTTTAGCCAATACCTTATGTTGAATTCACTATGTGGCAGTTCAGAAATTAGTGAGTACCTTGTTTGTGGAAGAGTTTGGATGACATGTGAGTTGTTGAAAAGGTCAGAGGGGAGCGGTTTGGGATTAAACTAAACTCAATAAATAAATGCTCTTAGTACTGAACTGACACAGGCCTCAGTCCAAGTCCTAATCTGTGTTTAATTCACAATTTCTGTCCAGGTGTGTTTCGCTGGATCGGCTTAGACAGAGTATGACCTCCTGCCCGATGACCACACAGCAAACAGAGTTCATAAGGTCCAAAATGAATAAACAGTATGTTGAATAAGAGGCATATGTCAGAAATGCAGCTTTTTGGGCTTCTGATTCAGTGTCACCAGCTGGTGTGTTGGCAACGCCGCTCAACATCTGGCTCTTGTCCTTTTGAATCACAGGTACTTTGCATAGAATTACAATGACAGAATAGAATAGAGGAATTATTCTGAAGAATAAAACAGATGCATGGTAATTACACGCATGCTTGTCAAATTTAAACACACTGTGAGACGTACAGTAATAAGAGACCGTGTCAATTCAACAAACAGGATGTAAAAAAAATGACCCTTGACACGACACATTCCTGCAGATGTGATGTTTTCCTTCTGTCATCTGTCGAGCGGAGCGTGTCGCTGGATTTGTTGTAAATGTAACACTTTAATCAGGTAGAAGGAGGGTGGCAACAGCTGTTTTGAGGAAAAACTCATCAAGGACCCTGTTACATAATCCTTATTAACTCAAGCTGTCTCAGCCCCCCCCCCACACCCCATCGTACAGCCACTTGATGAGATGTGCTAGGAATTCCTTCTTGAGTAATCTCTGGTTCAATTCTAGTCTTGAGCGTCATAAACAGAGGAATTACGAGCACATTATGATTAGGTATAGGCGGAGTGGTGTTTTTCATGTTGCAGTGAACTAACCACAGAAGACTAATCTGGCCTGATCCCACCTTTCACCTGAACTTTTCACACCTTCTTCTGACGCATGTTACCTTGGCAACTCATTCTACCCCTTGAGCCATTTGTTATTAAATTACTTTACTCCAATGTGACCCATTCTAGGGCTGTCCCGAATACCATTTTTTGGGCTTTGACACTTCGGTGAGAAATATTCGAAGGTATTCAAAGGTATTCGAAGCTTCGCGGAGCAGCACGGCAGGCTGACATGTTCTTCTGTCTGTCTGTCTCCATCTCCCCCGTTTCAGGGCCCGGGACAGCGCCGCTGCCGCATTACTGTACACAAACACACCTCTACACACAACAAACAGCGATATCCGTCTGAGAATAACTAATAATAATTCATGTTAAATATGAATAATGTTGCATTATTCCTTATTGCATGGGCTATTTTGGGATTCATACATTATTATTACATACTTATATGTAAAAAATAAAAAAGGATTTAAAAAGCTAAGCATTCGAATAGTGATTTGGAGGTTGAATACCATGGCCACGGTCGAAGCTTCGAAGCATTCGGGTCAGCCCTAGTGCAATCACATTCTGCCCCTATCGAGTGCTGTGCAGCCACCCACTTAAAGCCTCGTCCCGAGTACAATACTGAATCTGAAGTGAGTGCCATCCTTCTTTTTTTTTATTAACTTCAGACTGAACCTCCCACGTGCTGCTGTTTGCTCTGCATTTCATGCCACATATAAGCAGACTGATATGGAAGGCGATTATCCTGAAATTGTCATGAAAGGGACTAAGTCAAAGAGAGCGACTAATCTGATCTAATCTCTGAATTGAGCGAACAGAACAGAACAGAGAGCCCCATTATGACAAATGAGGGAGTTAAAATGATGAATGAAATGATTTTCAATTTGTTTATAAGTGGGTTTGTTTTTTTAAAATGTGAATGGTGAGCCGCCGGTTATGCCTGCAGTCTGTCTGAGTAAACTGTGATGATGACAATGATGATCTATTCTGTAACAATCAAAACTAGGGATGCACCGATCAGACTTTTTCAGTCCCGACAACGATAGCGATACCTGGGCTTTACGTATCGGCCGATACCTAGTACCGTTCTGATACCAGTGTGGAAGTGACTGGGATCATTCTGTTATGTGTACGGCAACATCAGACTTGGCTTCAATATTGCTTTTCTAATTTTGTAAAACAAAATGTGACAACTAAATCCATAGATATAATTTAACTGAATTGATATTAATAAAATAATAAATCCTACACCAGCAACTTGGTAAAAAATCTTCTAAATTAACAGGAATTATAATTCAAGTGTAAACCTTTTTAATGCAACAACAATTTTATTTAAAATTTGAACAGGAATTCAAATTCCATTATATAATGTATAGGAACATAGAATTGAACTGAATTGTCAACGATACCCGATCCAGCTATTTGAGTCAGTATCGGCCCGATATCCGATCCGGTATCGGTGCATCCCTAATCAAAAGATATGTAAAAGGATGGAGTGAAATATGAGGGAAAATGCAATTTTAGATACTCCCAAGAACTGTTATAACGGCCCCAAATTTGTTTTTTTTAGATAGATTTTTAAATCAATGGTATCAAAATAAAGATAAAAGAATTTGAAACCATGAGAAAACACAGTTTTTCAACATAAAGGCTTCTTTTTTCATCATTTCATCATTAAAAACTACTTCACTGGACAGACCAGGGAAGTTATCCTGCAATAACAGTCACTTAATCCCAGCAGCACCATCAACCATTACACAACATTGTCTCCCCGTCTCTCAGAGAATTGATTTCAAAATACTCCTGCTGGTTTACAAAGTACCAAACGGTTTAGGGCCAAAATACATTACTGATCTTCTGCTATGTTCTGAACCATCCAGACCTCTCAGGTCATCTGGATCAGGTCTGCTTAGTGTCCCCAGAGTCAGAACTAAACATGAAGAAGCAGTGTTCAGTTTTTATGCACCAAATATCTGGATCAAGCTCCCAGAAACCTGCAGGACCAACTCCAACTCTGAGTTCTTTTAAATCAAAGCTTAAAACTTTCCTGTTTGCTGCTGCCTTTTATTAAACCAGATATAATGATCTTATATACTGCACTAGAGCTTTAACTCTTGTGTGTTATTACTCTATTTTAGTTTCTATCCTAGCTTTTATTTTTAGCTTGTTTTTATTTTGTAATCTTTAATGTTTTTATGTTTTTATAACTGTTGTAATTATGTCTTAATGTTCTTTTGCACTTTGTCGAAATGTTCTTGAATGTTTATGTAAAGCACTTT
>CAKALU010067933.1:77710-101623 GCA_916700995.1 Hozukius guyotensis | reverse complement strand
ATTTTGCATACAGGAGTTATTTGATTTGTTGGCAAACATGTGACAATGTAAAAAAAAAAAATCAAGTGCATGGAGCTATGACCATAGACTTTCAAATATGGTCTTGAAAAGATGATTGGCAATGTGTGGGAGTTCAGAACAGAGTCTGTGGGATCAGTGTTTTTAGGATTTCTAATGTAAATGGGGTCAGTCAGCGTCTGCAGGGTCAAACTTAGAAGAGATGTTTTAAATTATTTTTTGATTGCATGATTATTATAATGTATTGTAGTATACTGTAAGGTGTTCCTGTTATTTCGTCCACCACCTGTATGTTAAAAGCTATAGCTTTTGTTGCAGTTGCTTTTATAGTTGTTTTTGTTTTGTGGCCTGGCATGATGTAAATACTCATAAAAATGCCCCCCACTGTGTCCACAAGCACATGTCTGTTTTGTATCTGTTGAGTCAAAATAGCCCCCAAACCCTCCACTAGGGGGCAATCTCACCTCAGTCTAGTAAACAAGCTCTGGCCAAGAGGCACAATATACAATCTGTCAAATACTGGAGTTATTGGACAGGTAGATATAGGCCCAATTCCAATCCGGCCCCTACACCCTCCCACTCCGTGGTGGAGTGAACTCTCAGCTCAATGAAGCACCCTTCTTTAAGGTGGAGGGTAGAAATACAGCAGCCACTTTGGGACGAAATTTCCTCTCTCCTGCAAGGAAATAAATATCAGAATCAGAAATATTTTATTGATCCCCAGGGGGAAATTGAGTTACGTTGTGCTCCCGTTCTAGAATATAAATATATAAATATAGAGAATCATATGAAAATATAAATAAATGGTAAATGGACTTGCATTTATATAGCGCTTTTCTAGTCTTCCAACCACTCAAAGCGCTTAAAATAAGAAATATATATAACTACGTGCAAATAATACTGCTGAAAAATAAGATATATGCAAATAATATAAATGCATGCATTTCTAAAAATGCAAGAATAGTGTAACGTAAGAATATTAGTTTAAATGTTCTGTATAAATACATGCAGTCATAATGCCAGTGTAAACAAGATTATTGCACAGCTGAATTATTGCACTGTTAAGTCAGTATTGCACAGTTGAAGATATAATAAATTATGGGGCTATAGCTCCTGATAGGAGTAAAAAATTATATATATATATATATATATATATATATATATATATACACAGTCTAATGAACATGTCTACCGTTTTCTAGACTGGACAAGGTTATATTTGATCCTAAATACAATCTATTTACTTTATGTTGTTGATGTTTGTATGACAATAAAGTAGAATAAATTAAATATCTATCCATTTGAGCATTTTACAAGTAAATGTTTAACCTACTTCCACTCCCCGTGAATTGGTTTGGAATGGCACTTAATATGGCGGGCCTTCCACACGAACGTGCAAACAGAGTGGAAGTGGGTAGGGAGAGAGGGTGTAGGGGGTGGTTGGTTTGGAATTGGGCCATACTGTGGGGTTAATGAGGCAATAGACCTTGTTCACAGCAGGCATCTTGATGGTCACCTGTGAAACAAATTTTCTTAAAATTAATTATGTCTTAGTACATCAAGTGTCCCACAATGAGAAGTTTTTTTCAGGCTGGTGGGCGGTGCTTGGTATTTCATCAACTGATCTCAACATGGCTGCCGGGTCACAAACTTTCTAATTTTACAGCTAAACAGTACACTACAAGATGTCCAATCTCCAAGCCAGTTTTCCATCATTGACCAGGAGGATGTAGTTGCAGTTTCCAATGCTCTACAGCTGGCAAGTGTAAGTTTTGAGTGCTTTATTTTATTTGTGGTTATGGTAATATGTGTCATGTTTACTGTAGTAAGCCTATGTAGGTTGTATAATAAGTGTTTTATTTGTTATGTGTGTTGCAGTATTCATGTCTGATCCAGCAGTAAGCCGGGACCAAATTTACCGGCGTGTGGTAGATGCCGGCTCACTGGCTTGCAGCGTTCTGGTCAGGATGGTGAAAGTGCAGCGGTCCACCGATAGGAAGGCAGGATTCTTATGCCAGGAGCTGGCCAAAAGGGACAGGAGAATTGAGAAGTTGCAGAAGCAACTAAAAGAAGTGCAGTCCCAGCTAAAACTTATTCAAGATGGTAAGAGTTAGAAAATTTCTCTTAAAGCAAAAAATGCAAGTTTGAGTTACCATTACAAATATGTATACATTATGTGACCAAGACATATTGAAGTGTGCATCTTACATAATATGTTGTGTGAAGTGCAACAGCAAGTCAGAAGCAAGATGCATTAAATGTAATGAACACACTTTTTTGAAAGGTGTGAACATAATCATAGATCATTTAAAGTTAACCAAGCAGTTGTAATTTTTACAGTTTTGGTAATTTGTAATTGTTAACTACATGAAAACATTTACAATGTAAGGTATAGTATTATGTATGCAAATGTAATTGAAATATATTGTCACTCAGATACCATTTACAGGTATAGACAATAGGTTATGTACAAAGTTTTAGGATTCTGGTGGGAAGTATTTCAGTATCATGTCTGTTGGTTTTGGGCATGGCATTCTCAGAAAGATTTTCCAATAGTGACTATTGTTATTGACACGTGTGTGTTTGTGCATTGTGTTGTAGAAGTCTCTGATGGTGAGCTGATGGCGGTGGCGCGTGAAGTGGAGATGAAGAGCAAAGAACAAGTTGCAGAAGTCTGTTCATTTAAGGACTTAGTTCAATAAGTGGTGGTGGGCAAGGACAATATGGACATTGTCAGCAGCTGTGATGACCGATTAGATTCCAACTGCCATCATTAGCACTGTGTACGTATAGTACACTTCAATGACAACTCTTGTGCTTTTTGTAAATAGGAAGAAGTGTGGTGTGGAATTTCTTTAGTGTGTGCTGTGTTGTTGATGCACTTTTAGTGTACACTTACATTTATTCTATTTTGATTTTGGTTTTTAATGTAGATTTTTTTTAAATAATTGCATTAAAGCGGAGTACTTTCTTGTGAAAAATTTGTTGTGCAATAAATATTACTTTTTGAAGTAACTGTTATGTGGTTGTGTTTGATGTTTGTTTGGTCAAATTTAACAAATGTTCTAAAAATGTAGGAAATGTATTTGTAAGATACATGTTAGTCAACAGGGGCTCATATATATGCAGTATATATATATTGGTTTAATTTATAATGATTTAATTTAAAAGCAATACATAGACTAGGTAAGAGCTTCCACCCTTAAATTAACCGTGTTTATTTACATTGAAATAGATACATATATACATACGTCATCATTGAGGCATATTTTGATAAACCACAGTGAAGGTTTCAAGAAATAAAAAGAAATAACGTCTATGATTATAAATTAGTAAAGTTCTGATCAGTCAGGAATAGACGTGGTTTAAATATTAATAACTATTTATAGGCTGTGGGCTAAAATGCACTAGAAGCCTTATTGTCCTTTACAATGATACACTAGCTACATGTTTGCAATCAGGCAGGCAAACTGAGGTCAGTTATGGATTTGTCATTGTTGCAATGTTAAGTTGCGTCGAGGTGAAATGCCAGCGGGGAGCATTGTTAATAACTTTAGCTATAGCTTTTGTTGCAGTTGCTTTTATAGTTGTTGCAAATAATACTGCTGAAAAATAAGATATATGCAAATAATATAAATGCATGCATTTCTAAAAATGCAAGAATAGTGTAAAATAAGAATATTAGTTTAAATGTTCTGTATAAAAACATGCAGTGATAACGCCAGTGTAAACGAGATTATTGCACAGTTGAATTATTGCACTGTTAAGTCAGTATTGCACAGTTGAAGATATAATAAATTATGGGGCTATAGCTCCTGATAGGAGTAAAAAATTATATATATATATATATATACAGTCTAATGAACATGTCTACCGTTTTCTAGACTGGACAAGGTTATATTTGTTCCTAAATACAATCTATTTACTTTATGTTGTTGACGTCTGTATGACAATAAAGTAGAATAAATTAAATATGTGAGTTTGAGCAGTTTACAAGTAAATGTTTAACCTACTTCCACTCCCCGTGAATTGGTTTGGAATGGACCTTAATATGACGGGCCCTCCACGCGAACGTGCAAACGGAGTGGAAGTGGGTAGGGAGAGGGTGCAGGGGGTGGTTGGTGAATTGGGCCATACTGTGGGGTTAATGAGGCAATAGACTTTGTTCACAGCAGGCATCTTGATGGTCACAAGTGAAACAAATTTTCTTAAAATTAATTATGCCTCAGTACATCAAGTGTCCCACAATGAGAAAGTTTGCTCCGGCTGGTGGGCGGTGCTTGGTATTTCATCAACTGGTCTCAACATGGCTGCCGGGTCAAAAACTTTCTCATTTTACAGCTAAACAGTACACTACAAGATGTTTCTGAAAACATTTGAGGCAAGAAATCGGCATTACCGAAACAGAATATTGATTCATATTTGATCAGCGCTGCCTAGTTTGACTGACGAGTTTGCGAGTGATTGACAGCTGCTCAGAGACGGCCAGGCTCCAGCTCGGCTCTGATTGGTTGTTTTCCTCCAGTCTGGGAAATCTTGCAGATGCCACTAGGAGCACCGGAGGACACAGAGGGACATGATTCTTTTCAGATTACCTGTCTCATGCACTACTGTCAGGATATAGTGACCGTTTTATAAAAATAACTTCTTCTTTTTTTTATCACATTTGCTCCATTTCTACCTACTTCAGGTTTAAAGGTTCCATATTATAAAAAAGTGAGATTCTCATGTTTTCTTTATTATAAAGCATGTTTAAATCCTATATAAATACTGTGAAAGTATCGAAACGCTCAATCCACAGGGAAATACACACAGCCCGTATTCAGAAACTCTGCATTTGAAACAAGCTGTCAGGATTTCTGCCCATTCGTGATGTCACAAATATACAATATTTAGACCCTTGACACAATTTTAAACGTAAAAATTCTAAATGTGTCCCAGTTTATTCCTGGTTGCAGTGTATGTGAATGTCATCAGCTGACAGGAAGTAAACAAGGACCCAAGCTTTTGCCTAGCAACGCAATTCTATTGCAATTCTGTTGCAATTCTGTTGCAATTCTGTTGCAATTCTGTTGCAATTCTGTTGCAATTTCGTCGAAACAGAGCGTTTCAGACAGAGGGGAAAGTACAGGCATATTCAGGCCAACAGTATGAGGAAAATAAAGGGTTCTTTGAACATTACAGCATGTAAACATGTTCTAGTAGAAACACAAAATACAAGTATGAACCTGAAAATGAGCACGATATGGGACCTTTAAAGGTTGTTTAGTCTTTATCTTTTCTTCCATCTACACATTTTCATCGTCTTGTCTTCAACATCACAGCATTGTAACCAAGCTAGAGGTCTCGTCACTGTCTAAGGATCATAAGGAAATGACTGGTTGCACATCATCACCCTACATCAAACAGTAGAGGAAGCCCTGTTTGTCGTGCTGTCTGTGTGTGAGATACACACAGACGATATGCAGTCAGTGCTGCAAGATGTTGCACCTCTGTTGGTTCACACTGTTGCTCTGTCTTTCTGCCAGTGCAGGTATACAACCATTTACTTTTCTTAAAACATTTTTAGAAAATTGTGCAGGTAATTGAAGTCTGCCTGCAACGATGTTCACCAGACCAGCTGAGAGGAATATTTTTAAACTGTGCCGTTGCTGCTTCCAGAAATACTGTGTAGATGGTTCATGTTTTTAAACCCTCTAATCAGACAGTTTCTCTTTTTATGACAGAGTCCAACACAGTGTGGCGACAGTCCGGCGAGGACGTCACCTTGAAGTGTTCCTTCGCAGGATGTTCCAGCAGATCTGAAGGGTATGATGGGATGTATCTGTATCAATATGCTGATGCTGAGGAGAGGACAGAGGTGTTTTACTATCACCCCAATCCAGGATCAACTGACAAAATCACCCCGGGGATTAGATACACAGACCGGATTCAGACCAACGGATCTCTGAAGAACCACACCATCACCATCAGCAACCTGACCGTGGATGACTCCGGTTTCTACAAATGTGTCTTCATAAGGTTTCCAGATTTGGAAGTCGAATGCAGCGTCTACACACTTTTTATAAGAGGTGTGTTTTTTTTCTTTTTTTATTCTTAAAAACGACACAAAGTCTTCTCTCAAGGGTAGTAAACCAAGTACTGTACAGTGTATAAATACAGTATGTACCTTTTTCAGTAACCTATGTAATTCTGCTTTATACTTCTTGTACATTTCTTAGGGAAATTTACTCTTTACTCCACTACAAAATTGAAGGCTATAGTTACCAGTTACTTATGACTAAGATTTTACATACAGAACATATGATGAGTTTATAAAATATGATGCATTTATAAAAAATACTCAACAGTATATAAAATTGGTATAACATTTGTGACCCCACTGCTGTATGTGTATATAAAAATATATATAAATATAATATTATAATAATAATAATGAAAATAATGCCAGTGGGCGCCCTTCCTCATTTTGTACATTGAGGTAAGAAATGAATAAATAAATAAATAAATAAATAAATACACTTTTCACCCCATAACTCTCTTTCTCACACTTTTTCATCTGCCCAGCCGCACTTATTTGTTAATAAAGTGTAGATTTCAGCACTTTATTTATATTATAATAAATACAGTTATTTATGAAAATAAAAATCTTAATATTTATCTTAAAACCATTGTGATGTTTGATGTGTGATGCGGTTTACGGGGCTAGGGTTAGGGTTCTGGGGGGTTTAATTTGAATAATCTGAATTTCGCCTATAGGGCACCAAAAGGGCTAGAGACGGCCCTGCAGTATGCGCTTGTTTATCTACATACAAAGTGATTATCTACCTTCTTTTATCTTTAGAGGACCTCTCCCTCAGGTCTCTGTCATTTAGAAGTAAAAAAAATATCCATCCAGGACCATCTGCATAAAGACATTTTATTTGGTGTAACCCATGTTTGCCTTGTCATCATTTCACTCAGGAGTGGCACCATGTTCTAGACCAGCAGAAGAGGCTACTGCCCCTACCAACGATGAAAGTCCACCTCTGGTGTTAATCCTCATCGCCGCCTGCGTCATCACCCTGCTGGTCACCATGATCTTCATCCTGCTGATCGTCCCCAGGGTGAGTTCAGATTTCCCTCTACACACCGTTATAAACTAAAATATCCAATCAGCTCTGCCTGCTTCAGCTGTGGTTTCCTCTTGTGTGTGCAGATAGTATTCACTCTACATGTACACATGTATCAGTCTTTGACCTAACTGCTATAAACACAATGTTTACCTCTTTATCTGCAGTCCACATGCTGATTACTTAGTAAACTTCTTTAAACTTGTCCGTCTGTTCACATTTCCTCCAACGTTGTCTCAAGATCAATATCATTTGTCTTGGTAGGAGAAGTTTCCTGGACTATACCGAGACATCTTGCTGATTTTTCACTTGCCATGCTTGAAACATTCAACCGTTAAGGAAATCGTTTTTCATTAAGGAAATGGCACTGACAGGAAAAGGCATGTGAACCACAATACAAGCGGTTCACACTCTTCAGATCCTTACACTTACACAAGGCATGCTGCTGCAGGTTGTTGTACAGCAATATACAGAGCAATGCAAGAATGGAATTCACTCCCAAATCATATTACACACCAAAATACTATATATGGTTTTAAAAAAACACTAAAAGAGCATTACTTAGGAAGAAACTTTAGTAATTAATAAGTATTCTTGGGTGTGTAAGGGTATTATGGGCATTCCATGTTAAATGATGATATTTATCTGTTAGATCAAATGCAAGTTCGCATCCCATGTGAAACCAACGTGTACTTGTCTTTGTGTTCGCAACATTAAGTTTCACTTCCACTTTTCAAACTTAGTTAAGTTTAGGGGAAAAGATTGTGTTTTGGCTAAAAATAACTAAGTGGTTTTGTTGCCTAAACTTAAAGACGCTGTTTTGTTTGCGTTCAAAACATAACGTTTCATTCAGTGTGTTAGAACGTGTTGCTTTTAAGTTTCGCTTTCATTTTTACAATGTAATAGGTGTAGCAGGCCCCTACTGATCCAGATCTATGGTGCTTATAATGATCTATTATACCGATTATAGGAAACACACATTTAATGAGCTGATAACAGTCAAATCGGTGCAGCCAATATGAAACGTTTATCTATTTTATTTATTTTTGTCAGAATGTTTTTTTTTTTCCTCAGACAAATCCAACATAATGCTTTTCCCTCTGCTACCCCTAATATACTGTACTTACCTTTATACTGACTACACACAACTCCTCCTACCCTTACCTGCTTTACTTACCTGAAGAAAAAACGCCAATCCTGGCACTTACAGAAAAAGCATCATACTGCACCTGTGGAAAAAGTCTTGTATACATTTACGTTACATTTTTGCTTTGCCATTTCTCCTAAAGGAAAACTAGTGTGACCAGTGACACATAGTTATAGAGCCACAGCCCTTGAGTTGGTTCCTTTTAACTGATTATAGTCTGTGATGTGATTTAAAAAATCTTAAAGGGACTGTTTGTAACTTTTTAAGCGTATAAATGTACCGGGTCGGGACACATGCACGCTCGCATATGCGCGCTCGCGTGTGGCCGCTGTCTCGTCTCCTCTTGCCTGCTTGCCTTCACTCAGACAGCGCGCGCGTTCTCGCGTACTCGCTCCACCTCTAGACGTGAACGCGCGCTCACTCCACACTGCAGAAGAGTTAGTTTAGCTCTGAGAATATCTAGTGAATGTACAGTGGACGTTTGTGCAGAAATAACTGCTGCAGCTCCTCCAGACCAACAGAGGTTTCCGTGTCTTGTGAAGTGACGGAGCTCTGCAACGAGAAACTTTATCGTCTCGTTACCGACCAGGTGCCGGTGTCTCCCTGTTCACTCCGGCTGCGGGCGGAGAGAGCAGGGAGATTCGTTGCAGAGCCCCGCTGCTGAAGCCTGCGCTCAGCCTGCGCTGAAGCAGGAAAAGCCAACAGCATTGATTCACGGAGAGACCTTCGTCTGGTCAGCTAACATTACTGCCAAGCAGCTGAAATATAGAGTGATATTGTGCTTTTAGCTGACGTGTGTCTCCTCACTGTTTTGAGCGATGCTCGTTCAGGTATATTTAGAGCGAGCAGGCGCGAGCCCGACGCTGACTTTCATTGAATTTACGGCCACAGGTGTCGCTGCTAACAGGCATTTCTGAAAGTTACAAATAGTCCCTTTAAAATGTCTTCTACTGTTATCATTTGCTCAAAAATTCAGTCTTCAACTTTTCCAAATTTGGTCTTAAAAATGTCTTCAGTGTATACTATCAGACAATCTCTACAGTGATATTTGACCACCAACAGGTGAAACGATGCAGGAGCAGCAGCAGAAGAACAACAAGTGGCCCGCAGGTCCCTAATGATAATGTGTATGAAGATATGAACAAAAACGGCTTCCGCCCTGGTCGAGAGCAGCCGTCGCCCAGCCCGAATGATTGTGCTTAACATCAAATATTATTGGCTTGGTGGCCATCTTCTTCTTCTTGAGAGTCACTTTTTGACTGTGTTTAACAGCTAAACCCTGGGTTGTTAAATCACCTAAAAGCATTGCTGTGAAAGCATCACCGCATTCAAATCATTAGTATTGATTAACGATATTTAAACTTTAATAGGCCTATTTGTACGTTTGGTGCTTTTTTGGCACAAGTACTAGAATAAATGCTTTGAAAATATTTTCCGTGGTCTCATACCTTATGAAAAATGGTTTATTAACTTAAATAATTAATCCAAAAATTACGAAGATTGTATTGTAACTGTATTTGCCCCCACTTATTATAGAGTCTATAATAATTATAAATAGGAAACAAACAACTGAGCGAGTGACTATATGATGAACAGGTAAGAGATGCTGAAGGAAATATGATTAATAAGACACTGGGGGGTCTGAACGGTCAGATTATTGATTTGTTTAAGTTGTTTTGTTGCTTCTGTGGCCACTTAGCAAATGTAGCTTTTGAAAAAACAAAAATGTAGGGCAGATATTTTTGAAGGTTGCATGAGAAGGCTGTGAAAAAGTACATGTGGGCACAAACCACCGACTTAACAAGGGGAATGGGGGGATGTGTGTGTGGGTGGGTGGTTTGCATGTCTACAGTAAGTGTAGAGCTCTCACACAATATATGAATACAAGTATAATCTAGATATTCATAATGGAGTTAATTTGGCACAAATATGAAACATAAAAACTAAATTATAGTTATTGTAAATCGATTTTAATGTTAATAATTGTAATTGTGTATCACTATTAAGGTAATGATTAATATATTTTCATTTATTGTGATATGTTTGTTTCTAGTTCTGTTTTTTTTTTTGCTTTTATTTTTTTCTTGTGTATATGATGTGTATACACGTACTGTATATGACGCAACATTTGTGCTGTAGAATCAAACGTCATGCCGATTTTTGTAAAGTGGTTTCTAAACTATATCAGATGTTATACTTTGACAACAAAGCATGCGTATGGATTTGCGAACAAATGTAGAATATTCAATAAAAGCAACACAGATTAACTGACTTTTGATTTTTATCAACGCAAAATGATCTCACTTCACCACCACCTCAAAACCAGACTTGTGTTTCCGTCAAACTTTACAGCTGGTGTTTGTAGGTGGAGGGCAGGAAGTGTGAGTCAAACTGAACCACAGGTGTTACACAAACAAGGTCTGACCGACACTGCAATGCTATTAATAATAATACAGTTTGGTAATTTAAAGTTGAGTTGCAACATGTTTACATGCTGTAGTTCGCATGCCCTTTAGGCCCATTCTGTGGTATTTGCACATTCATCGTCAGCCACTGACCCAAATAACATGGTGGTATTTGCTGTGACTGTGAGTGTGGGTCTGGTCACAGCTGAATGCCACCTAATTCATCAGAGCTTACTTTCTGACCACTTCACACTTCCCTTTATTTGGTCTGTGTACCTTCTCCAGCAGCGTATGCCTGCTGTTTATTATTGTGTTACCGGTTGCTTCATCTTTTCAGCCTTGTGCTTAATTTGACCGTATCTGCCTTTTTTTAATTTTATTTTTTAACCACTGCCAGCCTGCCTTTGTCTTGATTCATTGATTATATGATGATAAAAATACACTATGATTGCACTGTAGTAGTTAATCACCAAGGATAAAAACACACAAAAACCTTATGATGTGTGTCCATTGAGGTCCGCTGGCAGGGACCAGGTTGCAACCTCAGGGTCTGAGAAGTGAAGCCAAGGAGGAAGTGCCTTAAACTTGCATTCTTTCTAACAGCCAGCAGGGGGCGACTCCTCTGGTTGCAAAAAGAAGTCTGATTGTATAGAAGTCTATGAGAAAATGAGCCTACTTCTCACTTGATTTATTACCTCAGTAAACATTGTAAACATGAGTTTATGGTCTCAATTGCTAGTTTCAAGTCTTCGTCAATACAGCATGATGTTCATTTAGTAAATTATGGTCCCATTTAGAGTCAAGTAGACCATAAAGCATGCTTTAGGGCGTGGCTACCTTGTGATTGACAGTTCGCTACCACGGCGTTGTCCGGTCTGGGAGTTGTCCGTGTTTTCGTCTTACAACTTTAACCCTTTCACAGTGTGTTTTCAGTTCATGAAAGTTAATTATAACCTTTTTGGTCACCTGAAAATGTCTTATTCAGCGTTTGGTTGTACTTAGCTCCACCCTCTTGTGTCACTTTCAAATACCAAGATGGCGACGGACAAAATGCTCGAAGCTTCAAAACGGCAGTCCACAAACCAATGTGTGACATCACAGTTACTACGTCCACTTCTAATATACAGTCTTATGTCAGGGACCAAGCACAAAAGACAAAGGGAACAAAGGTGTAGAAAAAGAAGCATGGCTTTAATAAATAAAGTTTCAAACTTTGACAACAAATGAAAAAAGTGAATAAATTATATAACATCAGAAACTAGAAAAAGTAGCTAGAAAAAATAGGGCCCAAACTCAAGGGAGGTCAACTAAGCAATAAAAAAACTAATGCTTTAACCTAACATAACATAACCAACTCGACTGAACTTCCAAAAGACACACAAGGGGGTTATATACCAGTTAATATTGTTATACACACACATTGAGTCCTAAACAGACACAAGGGGGAAACTTGACCAACAACAACTTTAAACATCTAACACACTTAAAGATATCCAATGGAATAAGCTTCCAGCTAATGAAAACAAATCCAAACAAAAATAAATTTGATTTGAGAAGTCAAGTCCCCCCTTCCATCATCTCCCTGTTGGCTCCTTCCGCTTCCTGTTGGCTGTCCTCAAAAGGCCATCTCTTCCAGGCTGCAGGCCTTTTGCCAGAGGAGCTCGGTAAAACACAAAAGTAAGTGTTACTTGCAAATTAAAGAACCATGTGTGACAGTATGTTAACCGACTTGGAAAACTGGAAAACAAATGGCCCTGAAGTGTGTAATATGAGAACACAAAAGCCATAAAGGGTAGTGTCATTTCTTTGGAAAATTTCTGGGTGTTAAAATGTGACCAGATATGAAGAAATACTAACACTGGTGGACAGCTGCTGATGTGGCCACCACGTCCACACAAACCACAATAACCTCAGACAAACACTCATAAACACTACGGCTGATATTTTCCAAGCTTTCTTCATAATATAAACCGGCTATACTGAGAAACCATCTTTTTAAGGACACGTTGAGGTTTCTTTCTGATGTGGTCTATGTTACGCACTTATGGAGTACACCATCCTACTGAATGAAGAAATTAGATTTTACCCGTCAAACTCTTAAATACGACCTTAAATGACCTTTTGTGACATTGCTCTGTGTGTCTTTAATAAGTCAAAAGTACCTAAATACTGGCACTATTTTTTATTTTTATTTAATAGCTTTATATGTAAGCAACGTCTTAATATAAATAACCCTCTTTGAACTGCTAAGCTACCTGAAACGGTCAAGTTTAACATGTAGAGACGGATGGAGTAAAATTACCCCGTCAATTATTATTATTTTTGCCTTTTGTAACTTATTTTGAAGAGTTGAAATAGTCCTTCATACCAGGAGGTGACAGCAATAGTCGAACTGACTCTGGACCAAAGGAAGAATATGAAAAATAAAATCAAGCTTACCTACTGTAGCTAAGAATTTAATTCTTTGGCTTATCTTCAAGAACTTTTAAATCCTTTTACTCAGTCCATTGATGCCGTGTGCTCGCTGTGACTGCTCTCTTGTTACAGACTATTATTTGACCAGGTAAAGATTGTTTAAACCTCATTTGAGTCCTTTACTGAGTCTGCTTTTGAGCCGTTTCACCGAGCAACAAGTAGTAGGCTGCTACATTTTCAGTCCCTACTGATTATTGTGTTTTATTATGAACATGTTTGCTGCATAAATGTATATGAATGGAAACTGTATACGCTTATCAATATATAGTATGAACACAGTAAGATTTTTGGAAATTGTGTAAAACTGAGGAGCAGATATTTGTCCGGTGTAATACAGCAGACACTTTGTCATGTCATAGCAGAACAAGCACTAGTAACACCATCCATTTAGATGCTCCAGTTGCAGGTCCCTGCTAATATGCATGCTGGCTCAGTGGGGCACCTACATGAAACCATCATTATTAGCGTTATTAGTACCATGTGCTTTTCCTGCTATAATAAGAGAGATGGTCTTGATGTTATAACCTAATATTGCTGTAGTACAACAGCCATGTTTTTTGCCTTTCTTGCTTCGGAGTGAAAGCCATTGAAGTATTGCCAGTCTCACTTTTCACCAGAAGAGGGCAGCATTGGACAGTCGTTTTACTGCAACACACATAAAGTGCCACTGATTATCTGATGGTCATTGCACTCCATCACAGGTGTGCACATTTTTGTTTGGCATCAAAGTGAAGGTGTTGTTGAACAGCACTGCTTGGTCAGGGAGTGCATCTGTCAACCATAGAGAGCATCATCATGTCTTTATCTCTTTAGTATGTCTGTATTTTAGGAGTCTGCTTACACCAAAGTGATATGAAAGGTGATGATAAAGTATCCACAACATTAAACGCTAACTTCGGTATTTTTCAACCTTTATTTTCCCGTGTTTTTGTGTCAAACTAACTAATAGGGACGGAGTATTGATGGATAACGCTGCAGACGGCAGCTGCTCACAAGCTGTAATATGGTGCTATTGGGGCAAGCTGGCACTGTCATTTATGGCCACTAAAAGTGCTTGTTTTTGCCATGACATGCTCTGATTGTTATTATAAGTGTCTGGCATAGAGTGCTGCAGGAATGAGTCCCAAAACCCAGAAATGAGTTAGCAATATCAGCACTTCTGGTTCCCTTGCTGGAAGTCAATGGTGTTTTTGAATGGCTTTTTAGTTAGATACCTTCTGGCGATTGCATTCATACTTCAAAAATCATAATTTGTTGAGATTATTTTAAGGAACAAAACTTGTAAGTATCATAAACGTTTGTGCAACACCTGATCAGTTAAATCTGGTCTGCGCTTGTCGAAATTGAGCCAATAGCAACGCACGACCGTAGCTCTAGTTACACTGTCATAGGTCTACCCCATAGCTCAAGCAAAGAACATATATTGCTAACAAGTGAAAGTCAATTGTTCGTTTCATTGTAACGTTGGCGCTTCCGACATTTTGGATTGAAAGCGACTACCGGATGCCAGTAAAACGTCCGCCTACAAAGTGCCGTACAAAAGTAAAACAATATTCTTTCTATTCTATTGTCATAATTTGAATGTCTCTACCGAAATGTCCTTGAACAATGAAAATATAATATGCACACTATTACAACTATTTACTTGCTTACTTATTTATTTATTTAACTTTTAGCCCGGCTGCTTCCCAGAGGAGCATAAAGTGAGTGATGGATGGAAGATACAGCACACAGATTTTGAGAGCAATCTCAAACTTTTTCATGTCAAGGACCTCCAAAATCGATGTCCAATAGAGCACAGACCATGGATGTATAAGAGGTTGTGCCCTGTGCTTTTGCCCATTGTGTTAGTAAATAGCCTCCAACTACAATAAATCCTGATGATGTCATGCTACTAGCACTACTAGCTACTGGTCGATAGTCAATTGTTTGGGAACAGAGATGTTAATACATCCACCACGGTACAGGCTTACAGCATACAGCCCATGGGTGTATTATAAGATAATAATAGTGACAAAACAACTTTTAGGACAAAACAATTTAAAAGTGTTCGTACCGGGAAGTTGATTTACCTCGAAAAAAAATGATCCTCTGATTTACAGATGTTTCCTTATACATTCATGGCAATGGACTCATTGGCGTTTTCAGTCCAAAATGGCGGCAGCGCTACTGCAGCACCATCTAGCGGCTATTGTTAGAAAAGCACTTGTGGTGTTCACGACTTCCTAAATGGAAAGTTTCTGAAAGCTTGTGACGTGTTTGTTGACGTCAGAAATGATGGAGGCCATGACATTTTTTGGTGCATAATAAGTTAATATATTGTAATTTTAGTCGTATATTGTTTTTCTTCATAATTTTATAATATGTCTGAGGAAAATGTTGATATTTCCAACAGCCTCATCTTTTTAAATAAATTGTTGTCTCATGACTTAAACACTTGAACAAAGCATATGGTTTACATGACTTCCCATGTTGTTAACAGAGCTCACCAGTTTCATTTGAAGGCACCATGTGTCCCAGCCTCTTTCAATAAGCCTTGGTTGGCCTACAAAAATACGTCATGAAATCTCGCGAGGTAACGTGTTGCCGGTGACAGGTGTGCGCAGCGCCAGGTGGGTACCAGCCTTGATACATCCATGGTGCCAACAGGCAGAGTTTGTTGTGTTGGAGTACAGAAAGCTAGCTTGTTTTCAGTGTCATGGCTGCATATCTAGATGATTTCCACAATGTGGATGTGGAGCCAGAGAATAGGGATATTCAGAATTCACAACGAGATTTCTCCTTGAACGTGACTTGGACACAAACAAACAAACCGGATCAAGTGAAAGGTAAGAAAGGCATGTTATTTCTCTGTAGGGTCCTTTCCATAATGTTGTCAGACACTTATAATAACAATCTGAGCAGGTCAGTGACAAAAACAAACATTTTTAGTGAACATAATGTTGCTCATTTGCCACCTTGCAGCTCAATTCGCAGCGTTATCCTTCAATACTGGACCAATTTCAAAAAATGTTGTCTCCTTTGGTCACTTTGGCACAAAAACATGAGAAAATAGGGTCCAGGTTGAAAAATACCCAAGTTACCCTATAAGAGTATGGGTCTGTAATATATAGCCTACTATGGAATTTGGGTCTGTTTTCATCATTATTCGTTAATTGCGTATCCCCCACATCAATCAATCAAACAGTCACTAGCTCACTTTTTTCACAAGCTCAAATTAAGACATAGAGTTGAATTATCAGTTGTTATCCAGAAGTTATTATCCATAATATACGCAGTATATAGGCTATGTAATGCAAAATATTGGAAGAATTGAGGCTCAAGGCTTGAGAATCAAGGCTGTTTTGTTCCTCTGATAAGTCCATCACATATATTTTACTTCAAAGCTGTGACTAAATCATTATTTCTAATAGTGCTTAATATTTTTCTTTCAGTGAGGAGCCATCCGCTGGATAGATACTGTGCCGTCTCCAATTGGGATCCGTGCGTAAAAGCGCGTCAGTGGAAACCCCCTCCCATCCCACCCATCACCCCCATGCGCTCACAGTTATCTTACCATGGTCGTGCGGTCTGGAGACTCTCAACTAAAGTGCACATCATCATCGAGCTCAGCGGATCACACGGCATTTCTGCATCTGCTCTGCCTGCAGTCACACACACAGAGTCATCACGCAGTGGGAGCGAGACGCACAAGAACAAGTGCAGGAGACTGACACAGCAGAGTCCACTCAGGCTTTTTTGGACAACGAGACGAGACAGTCCCAGGTGTCCTCTGAGGATTTGACTGACGACTGAGAGACGTGGACCAGCAGCAAACCCAGAGCATGAAGAAAACTCCAAATTCAGGTACAGATGTTTAAAAAAAGTAAGCTAGAATACACTTAATATAATGCAATATATGCATCATTTAACTTATTGTGTCAGATGAAGTATGAATTATGCATAAACAAATGTGACCTACTTTCGGTGCAGGCTTAAGTATGATTTATAAAATACTTATGATGTTTTTGCTTGTTAAAGTCATACTGTACACTTTTCATTACATTACATTAGAAGACTTTCTTTGGAGGAAAAAAAACAGCACTGCTGAATGCGCTCTTTAAACTTTATTTCTGTTTATCTTTGTCTTTTCCAAACTTGCCAAACTCTGTCACTTATTAGTCCTCCTCGCCCCCTCTGTTGTTTTGGGCCAGTTTGTTTTTCGGCTGAGTGTGCAGCGCCCAGGGGAGCACCTCGGGGTCCCCTGGCTATTAAAGTCTGATGTGCATCATCATCTGTCCTTCTCAGCCTGACCTTCTGTATGGATGCACTGGCCCCTTCAGGCTGCGCTCTCTACATGGACTCATAGTGCTGAGCCACGCGTGTGTGTGTGTGCGTGTGTTTGGCTTGAACAAACATTTTTGGATGTTTGCTTGCTTGTGATGCCAGTGCGTACATGCTTTAGCCTGCTTATGCCTGCTCATGTTTGCATCTACATTGTACATGCATGGCACACAATATACATATAGTGTGTGTGTGTGTGTGTGTGTGTTTGTTATACAACACACCACTGGCTTTGCTCAGGCCCCATCTGTGCATCCCCCCCTCTCCTCTCAACATTTAGGAACAACACAGGATGGGCTCTGGGGAGAAAAATAAAGTGCTCGAGAATAAACAGACACACAAATGTGGCACAAGCTGATGCTGCGGAAGCTTGTGTTGAACACAGGACTCATATTTAACGCTGAATTGAAGAAAATGTTCATTCATGCCATAAAAGATTCAAATAAGATTATAAAAAAGCTCATGTCCAAGTCAAATCTTGATAAGCAATTTGCAAGTTTTTGGGGGTGTCTTTCGATAATGACAAATAAAATGGCATGGCATTTGAACATTTTCTTTTCAAAGTTGTGTTGTGGGTTTTTTTTAATGCAAGGCCTACATGTTAATGTCTTTCAGGTCAAAACTTCATTTTTAAATTAAGTTTTACTGCCAAGTCCTCAAGCCCAAATCTCAAGTCTCTGTCTGTGCTACTACATTACACATGGTCCATATTTGATATTCTGCAAAAAACAGCTTATCAAAGTATTAACGATGTGCAAAGCAACTATCTCAAACACAGCGGCAGTCTGGAGCCAGTAAGGAATCAGTGCTTGACCTTTCAGGGAATAGAAATATGGGAAAGGTCATACTCGGAGGTGAGGGACTGGCCTGTTTAAGGAGTCTTATCACTAACTGTCAGTTTCTATCTCTGGAGATCCTCACCGCTGCACCTGCACTGACACAGTGCTGCTATACAAACACCCTCTAACTATTTGGTGTTGTCTTTATCCAGTAGTGGATTGGTGGCTTAGTAGGTGGTCAGACTGCTGGGGAGGCTGGCAGTGGGCAACAACAGTCACTTGTTAGGTGTGTGAACAGTTTTAAGGTGTTGTGTCATTGCTTTTTTTTACATTTTCCTAGAAAACAAAGAAATTACAGATGTATTAATCCGTCCAGAAGGCTTGGAAGAGCAAATTGTGTGCCACTGTTGATTGGATGAGGCAGAGTATTTTAACCCAGAGGTCTTTATGTACTTTGATCATTAGCTTGACTGGTAGTCTGATCTCTTTCCAGGCAAAGACAAACCATAAGACCAGGCAGCCACACTCAGCCCAAAGGTCGTAGAAGCTCCAGGAGTTTCTCAACACGCCATCTTGACCTTAAGGTGTCAAAATGATCCGTCGTGCTGGAGCATTTCATGGCTGAACTGAGAGAGAACCCAATTAGCGGTGCTTTTCCTAATGAAGATACTTTAAATAGAGAGCCTTTTAAGCCTTTTTCTGGATATCTGTCAAGCACAAGTTGTAGTTTGAGAGGGCCGTCTCAGAGTGTGATAATGCTGGAGAAAGCAGGTGTTTGAAGTTGTGCAGATGTGTAAGTGAGAGCAGCTATCATCTACTAAAATAGTCAGTACAGACCAAGAACCTTTGTGTGAAATATCAAATCCCTATCAGCTTATGTTGTAAACACGTTTCTTGTCCTATGTAGTACTATCTAAGTATCTAACAGTACAACTTTGAATTTTTTAGATCACATGAAAAATTACACTTTTATTAATAGTAAAAATCAGGATTTATAAAAAATGAGGGAAAACGCTACCATTGTGTTTATTAAATGTTTTCCATATGAAATATTTATTTTTACACTGCATATGTGTGCATACCTTTGATATTCCACTTGTTATGAGTTCATAGATACCAAACACTTGATTGTGCTCCTTTCTGAGATACAGACATTTTCTTATCATACAATATCTAGTGTTTTGGCACATGGGACTGTTGTTTTTAGTCTATTGTCCATGTAGCCAAATTCTAGATATAATATGATAAGAAAAACTCACTTTGCAGCTAAACGGTTTGATCGATTTTGAATTTTTTTTCACATTTGTGCATAGGCAAGCCCAGAAAACACTTCCATCAAAGGAAATTAAAATTTTTAGTTGTGGGCATAAATGGGTAGGGGTGGGAATCACCAGAGGCCCCACGATACGATATTATCACCTCATCTTATTGCGATTTTAAACATTCTATATTTTATATATTGTATTTTATATGCTGAGTATTGCGATGAGATATATTGTGATATATTGCGATTTATTACCTTTTTTCAACTACAAATTATGCAGTTTGTCAACATCGGTTTTATCTAATAAGATACAGTTTTCACTCTGTTCATCTCAGAGTTTTCATTCACATACCTTGAGGTCAGAGGTCAAGGGACCCCTTTTAAAATGGCCATGCCAGTTTTTCCTCTCCAAACTTAGCGTAACTTTGAAGCATTATTTAGCGTTCTTCCCGACAAGCTAATATAACATGGTTTACATAGTTTACATAGTACCAATCGATTCCTTATGTTTTCTAGTTTCATATGATCTTCACTCTAGCCTTAAGACTGAGCCTTCTACAACCTCTGAAAGACAGAATAGCGGCCGTCAGATAGTTAAGAGGTCAATAGTTTATATAATAAAAGATTGATAAATATCGCAAACTATATTGCGATACTCTGCTGTATCGATTTTTTCCCCCACCCCTTCAAATGGGTAAAGTATATACCATAAAAGCAGTGAAAAACCTCAGTAACAATGTCCAAAAACTACATGCCAATACAACTTAAAAGCTCTGCTTTTAGAAATACCCCACATGCTGTTTGGGAAGAGTGCATTAGATCCATGTTTTCTCCAGTCACTCGTGCTTAATTTCATTCTCCCGAGTGGGAGCATTGTGTCGTCCCTCAGATCACCAACAAAAATATGTTGTCCCCCATTTAGGAAAGGTCCGGTGAGACCCGGAGCTTGTTTGGGCTCAATGAACTGGATGTACCCACGTTGTTCCGTGGTTTCAAGTAATGTGACCCTGAATGAACAGGGAGACCCAGTGGAGTAAATGCACTGTTCCTCCCCCTCCTTTTCTCTCTCTTTCTATCTTCCTACGCATGAGAGATCCCAGTCAGCTGTGCTATATATTCTCATGGTTGGGTCATTTTTTAAAACAGGCTCGTCCTCAACTTGAATAGACTCCTTTGTGGTGAACATTTGCTGGAGGCTGGTTAAGTGGATTTTTGTTGGACTTTTCGTCTTTGATAGAAGATGTGATAAAAACTCAGCGAAGCGTTCTTGATGTTGACTTGTGGATGAAACTGACAGATGATGTATTTTTAGGTCGTCATGTTAGATTTCATATAGGACATACTAATACGACCACAATGCTGGATGTCTTGGGGAAACATTCTCATCTGTGCCAGTTTTACAAGGAAATGGCTAATTATTACAGTGATTCAACATCTCAACGCTGTGCAGCACACTGGAGGGGCTGATATAGGATTTAGCCTGCTGGATTAGATGTCCTGTAGTGGGTGACATGATCAGACTTTGGCCCACACACTACAACATTTGAGCTGAATTTTGTCAGGACACGTTGGACTGGGGATGTACTTCTAATGAGAATAGGCCACTTTTCATAGCACAGGTCCTATATGCATCCAAACACAAATGATCATTAGCACTTATTGAATTCCAGTGGAATTGTATCATGATGATAGGATCATATCATGGCATCGTTAACAATGGGTTTACATTGCAGTACAGACTACATGGTGTACAAATGACACGCCAAAAGCAAGAACGGCGTTCTTATTACACGCAAAATTACTTGCGATTACCGTGTCATTCATACGCCATTTAGTGCAACCGGGGTTGATTGATTATATTATATTATATGTATTTGTTTAATAGTATAATCTACAGAAAATAGTGGAAAAATGTCCACCACAAGTTATCAGAGCCTGTGGTGACGTGACGCAAATGTTTGGCATTTCTGCCTGATAAATTACTTCATTACCTCCACCGAGGAGGTTGTTATGGTTTGGTTTGTTGGATTGTTTGTCCGTTTGTCAGCAGGATAACGGGAAAACTACTGACCTGATTTTCATGAAACTCAGTGGAAGGGTGTAGCATGGGCCAAGGAAGAACCCATTACATTTAAGAGCAGATTGGCTTTGACAAAGGTGGACTCATGCAGGTCAAAAGAGTAGAAATACTATTCTACGTCCACTGCTCACTGCCCATCACTATAAAAGTTACAACAACATGAGACTGAGGTCTAACTGGTCACAGATCAGTCATTCAGTCCGCTGATGCACTGTCAAATCAAGCTCAGCATGATTCGGAGGGATTAGCTACAGTACCATTGGGTCTAACTGGTTTCTAAAAACTGCAATGACACTTACACAAACCGCAGCATCCATCATGTCATCCATCCTCCCACTGAACCACACCAGTAGGTCCCACAGATGAGGGGAGTCAATACAGCTCTTTATTTCACCTCAACAATGGCTCTTCAGTGACAGCTGAGCCAGATTCCCTTCAGTCTGAGTCATATATTGGCCCGGACTGCCACCACATTCACTACTACTCCCTGTGATAATAAAGCTGTCTTTATTACATCGCTATTCATCGATGAGCGCCTATTTAATTCACTACGTAAGAGTCAAGCTGCCAAGCCTCTCCGGTTCATATAATCCTTATCACATTAAAACCCCTGCTTGAAAGCCTTCGTGAGTATTAGACTACCTTTTATCAGTCTTCTTTCGTGAGTGCCAAGTACAAAAGCTCACCGTCTTAGCCCCCGAGGGCTGCCTTACATACCGGTTACTCAACAAAAGTTTCTGTCATTGAAAGGACTGAACTTTTTCCCCTCAGATAAACTTTCCATCAGCTATTAGCCTAATCCTTTCAGTCCCACTACGGGAAGTGACACATGGTTTTTGCTCCGTCTCTCATGGTTTCATCACTCAGTTTATCTCTCCTCACAGCTGTAATTCCTATCTGATTAAACTCAGCTCTGGGCTCTGAAACGCTGACCGCATGCGTACCACGAAGGAGACCTCTCTCGCTGCTGCTGAATAGTCCCATAGACCCTCGCAGTGCACGTGCACACACTAATGCAACGTATGACATCATCTGCCACTGTGTCAGAGTTTGGCTATAAATAGAGATGGATGATGGTGACGTTTCAGCTTAACAAAGCCCCCCCCCTGTGAATAACATAAGGATGAAAACGGGCCATGTCACTGCTGCTTATCATGATGAGCAGCCAGCCAGGCGTGAATGATTTCGCCGCGTGTTCATTAAAGAAACACCTGATGTTACAAGCAGATGCCATTAGTAAAGCACGGGCCGATCATAACGAGAGCATCACTGTTCCTTTGCGTTTGTGTTTCTGTGATCATTGGATGTAGTACAAGGAATAACATTAACATTTATATGTTTCCGTCTTATGTGAGAGAGGTTTTGTTTGTGTATGCATGTAAAAAAATTCAAATGGTTTAGAACAAAAGAAACATAGGCGACCTTATCCTTATCCTTCACATTTTATAATACCATAACACTAAAACCACTCGTACTTTCACAGAGATTTTAAATTCTAGAAATTAGTTCACTGTAATTTCCCAACAATCATCAGAAGTGTTTATGTATTTATGCCAAAAACTGTAAATTGGAAGACAAATCCTTATCTGATTTTTTAAATCTGAAAAAGCGGTATTGACCGAAAAAAAAACAGTGTCAGTCGGGCCCTACCAAGACATCATATCGTCATTTAAAGGGCCTGTATGTAAGTTTTTACACGTATAAACGTGTTTTAATCTTTTTTTTATTGCCAATGTGTGAATAGGTTGTAACCTAACCTAAAAGATTAGACCTTCCGCGACTTTCTGGGTTTCCTCTATCAGCCTGTAGGCTGCTTTAAATGTGAAGACTGCAGGACGTTTTTTGGGAGAAAAATCCAACCAGATGTGACGTCATGCGCGCTCAGGAGTGCCTTTATTTTCCGCTCCGCTTCAGGGCCAACAGTGTGCATCGATAGCTAATGTTTGGTTAGAAATGGCGTCCGCTTATTCCCCCACCACAACTCAGACTCCAACACAAACTCCACGGAATCACAAAAAAAACAAAGTTATATCTGGTGAAGCCCGTCTTGCAAAACAGGAATGTGACCGACGTCGGAGGAAAACTAGGATCGACATCGGCCGGGCCTTCGATTCAGGGAGGGACCTTCGTTTGGTTTTGGGAATCAAAACGGACTCCGAGCTGGCAAAATTCCTATTGCACAGGTAAGCTAACATTACTGCCAAGTATGTGAAATATGTAAGGGAAAATGTACAGCGAGCCGGTCATTGTTGTGAAAGAAACCCCGACAGGGTGATGCCACTCTCATCGCCCTGAAGGGGTTTCTTTCAC
>CAKALU010067933.1:52634-77690 GCA_916700995.1 Hozukius guyotensis | reverse complement strand
ACACCCTCCATGCACATATCCTCCCTCCCTACCGCACACTCGCTCTTTCTTTCTTTTTCTTTTTTTAAACACACACAAAGACCCAGCAGCATTTATCAGCAGCCAGAGTGTTGACAGAAAGTAAACAGCACTGTCTCTATCAGCCGATGTGTATCAGGGCCACAGGGACCCCATTCATTCCTATTATCAGTGATTACCATCACTGAGCGCTCCTCCTGCTCCTGATTTCTATCTGTGCCGGCAGGCCAAAAGATCTCTATCAGACACTACAGTAACTGTATGAACATTCCCATTGCCATCATTTATCACTGTCTATTAATTAGACAATTAGTCGCAGCAAGAGGATGAGGTGGATTGGGTGGGGGATGATGTTAATAAAAATTGGAAATGATTGTTCCTGATAGAACTTGCCTAAAAATATATTTAGCTGTGGACTGCATTTTTGCACCTTTATGTTGTTGCCCTTAATATCTGTATTATTTTACATAGGACTGTCAAAGTTAAGTAAGGGATAATGTACAGCGAGCTGGTCATTGTTGTGAAAGAATCCCCGACAGAGCGATGCTGGTCTCTCATTGCCCTGAAGGGGTTTCTTTCACAACAATGACCGGCTAGCTGTACATTATCCCGCTTATTACACGGCTACTTACTTAAGAAATCAATATTTTGACACAAAAACGGCCCGCCAGAGTCCGACATCACAACTGCGCCCATAGCAACGGTCTGCTTTACATAGCAACGGGCTGTTATAAAGAAATAACAGACCACAGAACGCCGTGATTGACCAATCAGAATCGAGTATTCAACACAGCCGTGTAATAAATAGTGATATTGTGGTTTTAGCTGTCAATCACGTTCAGTCTCATGTGTGTCACCTCACTGTTTTAACCGATGCTCGCTTGCATCCATGTATATTGACTCAGTGGCCACAGGTGTCACTGTTAACAAGCAATTTCTGATTCTTACATAGACTCCCTTTAATGAGGAAATCAGAAAACTCAGTTGCTAATAAATTCTACAAGACATTACGTAATGGCTCGGCGTAATAACACTGCATATAGACGCAGTATGTTTCTCACACTCAGCCGTCTTGCATTTATTCGGGACGCGCTCCGTCGCCAAACTCCACATGAACAGAGATCACCGCAGAGCTCGTGTGTCAGGAGCTTGGTGCGTGCGTTCGCATGCACGTGTGTCTTGTGTAAATGTGTGTGTGTGTTTGTGTGGAGTATGTGTAGACCGTCTGGGTCCGAGTTGTGGATTTAGACATCAGGAGCTTGGCATGCTGATTACAGAGGTCCAAAGCCACAGGGAACCACAGGAACTCTCTTTCTCTCTCCAGCACCATCCCTCCATCAGTTCAGGCTAATTTGCCGAGATGGAGGTGAACGCAGCGCGCCTCGGGCTGCGGGCTAATGTGGATGCTTTCTGTGCCTTTATGATAATCACATAGCTTTGCTCCTCTCATCCATGCTGCGTCTAAGCTTACCTTCACTCAATTACCTAATGCACAGTTAAGCAGTGTGGATTGTAACAGTACAAAGCACAATGAGGTATATTACACACTGTAGCAAACACTAAGCACTGCTGACAGGCTGTTATTGTTCCAGCTTAACTCATTTCATATGGATTTGTGTAGCCAATATTTCAGGCAGTTTTTATACTTACTCCAGTGCCACTCAAAACCACAAAAGGAGTTCTTCCTGCAGAATGGATAAAAGACACAGTGGCTGCTTCTAGTCTATCTGCAATATCCACATACATACTGTACTTATCAATGGCTACAGCAGACTCCTTCTTTCCTGCAAGGGAGGATATCCCATTTTTACATCCAGCTCCCTCTCACATCTAATGATTACCTTATGGCGAGGAGGAAATGGCCAGCAGTGTTACCACAGCCATGCTGGGACAGACAGACTGCACTACTAGCACTTTTACAGCCCCTGACAGTCCAAATGACCTGAGAACGGGATTTAAATTGTCAGAGAGCTGGAAGAGAGGAGCCTACATGACTTATAGGTTAAAGAATCTGAGTTTTTCTGTGAGCTGGATTCGACTGTGTGAGCGTGTTTCTCCACGTATGTGTGTGTTTGTCATGAGTAACCGGGTCATGTATTGGTTATCATCATGATTTTTTTTTTCTTGTTCTCGCAGACGATTGGTTGAGTGCATCTCAGCGTTGACTGGAAGTCGTGCCAGTTGCTGACTCAACATCAGACTTCGGCCCTGAGTTTTGCACTTTGTTTTGACTACAGATTTTATGAGCTGTGAAACATCTTCACTGGTTGGGAATTTGTGATAATATGTTTAAGTATTGAGGTCAGAGTTTCTGTGTGGATTTTTCAGTGGATTATTCATACCGCTGGAGGACAATTAGGTCTGCCTCATTTTTTATGTTTTGTTGTATTTTTAGCCATGCTAGTGGCATGGTCCCCTGACTTCTCATCTAGCATCACCAGCAGGTCTAATATGTTGGTTTATAACCACACTAATGACACCCAGATCAGCTTCAGCTGATTTGTGTTTAGTGCCAATTAGCAAATCTTAGCATGCTAAACTAAGACGGTGAAAATGGTAAAGTAGTTATGGAGAACCATATATGTCAAATGAGTGCATGGGAATCTCAAAAGTGGGTTTCCCGACAAAGATTTGCAAATTGCATATAAATGATATGTTTACAATTCTCAGACAAACACTCATACCTTTTTTATTGAATCCAGGCTCACTGTGTTCACTTAACCCAGCAGGTCAGCAGTTCTGGAAATACCACACTAGTGAATGGGAAGCAGACTGAGCGACAAGGCTTTCATTCTTACCTGAGATGCATTATATTGAATATATTTGATGCAATGTGAAAAAAGAAAAAACACATCAAGTCACTGAGTTTATATCAAAGAACAACAGCAGACCAACTCGCCCGTTCTGCGTACACTCGGTCAGATTCAGTGGGAATCGTGTGTGTGTGTGTGGGGCCATGTGGCTGCCATCAAGCCAGGCTGGGAAGTCTGATTGGAAAATAGAGATACAATCAGATCTTGTTATCCCCAGATTGCTGTAATGATGTGTACTTACAGTGTCTGAATAACTCCTGGGCTTATTCTGGATGGTGCATTGTGTTTAAGAGGACTGCTCGTCAAAAATGAATTCCAGATTCAAAATTTAACCTCACAGCTGTTATTGTAGAGAAATCCTGAGAACCACCATCATCATCACAGTGGTTCTTAAACATTACTCAGATGATGTCTCTCTGTGCTGTTTAGAAGATTGGTCGCCCATTATTTGGTATTTCCCCAATTTGATAGAATAACACGTACAAAATGAAAATCTTTCTGGAGCGAGCGATGGGAGCTCTTTGTGTTTACAAAAAATGCATTTCCTCACAGTTCACATGAGAGCACGGGGTCCGCTTTTAAATTTGGCTTGTGTAGATGAGTGATGTGAAGAGTTGTGTCGTCCCTGTACATGCCCCAGGTTGGATGTGTAGGCTGGAGCAGCAGCAGCAGCAGCAGCAGCAGCAGGGGACACAAATGAAGAGGACAGCGCCTCTTTCTCTCTTTCTCTCTTTCTCTCTCTCTATGCATGTGTGTGGGCATGACGGAGACGAGGCATCGCATGGGGAAGATGAGTGCCGCGTAGCGCTCTGGTGAGGTCATCAGACTGTGGCTAGCAGCACCACCGCTCTCTTTCTCCCTCTCCAACGTCTCCTTGAACCTCTGCGGTTATGTTGGGACAAAGGAGGTTGTTTGGGGACTTGAGGGAATAAATAGAGTGTTTGTGTAGTTAAGCATGCCTGTTAGGCCTATTAAAGCACTTGATAATGTGCCAACACATCGATATAGTGTTGGTGTGATAAATTTAATTTGACACTGAACTACAGATCAATACACCAAAGGCGTTTGCCGACACGCCACGGCGCCCTTCAGAGTTTAGTTCGTGTAGATCTCGCGTGTGTTTTTCACCCCTGAAGACACGAGCAGCATCAGCTCCTCTTCCTCACCTTTATCTCCTTTCTTCTTCCCCTCCATTTACCTCTTTCACTACTCGCTCCTCCTCTTCTCCTTTCATCTTTTATCGTCATCCCACTGTTCTTTCTCCTTCATTGTGCATCGCCGCCCTGCAGGCATCCCTTTAGTGTTGGCTGGCATGCTGGTGAGTTTTTTTTTTTTTCTTTGCTCGACTGTTATATAACTAAATTTAGCATGTTTGAGTCACGCGTTTGGCCATAGGTCGTGCTCTGAAGTGACGGCTTACATTAATGTGCACCCCAAGGCTCACCATCCACCCGTAGTCAATGTGTGATACACAGTTTTTTTTTGGGAGGGTTGTGTGTATGTGTGTGTGTGTGTGTGCTTGAGTTTGTCTCGCATGAGTGAACAAGCACACGTGTCCGTCTGTGCCTCATGACCATCTGCGTCGTCGGGTGAAAATATAGGCTACACAGTTTGGTATATGTAAGTCAAAGAAAAAGAAAAAAAAATGTGTGTATGTTTACAGGGTGTACTGTCATGCGAGAGGAATCTGCTCAGATAACCCTGGTTTTAAGTGGATGTTCGAGTGTTCATATGCATTTTTTTTTTCAGTTTGAGTGTGTACATGTGTGTGTGTGTGTGTGGTGGGAGGGTCTGGCTGTATCTCGCCAGCAGGTTGAGATGATGGAGAGGGCAGGTGATGAAAGGTATGAGTGAGGGAGGCCCTCTCAGTCCGTCCTCTCTTGCATCAGTTTGTCTGAATTATGTCCTTTACAAGCTCAAACAACTTCATTTACTGTAAAACAGCAGTGAACAGCTTCCTCTGGCACCAGGAAACACAAGGAGGTCAGGATTACTCATTGGATTGATATGTGGTTGCAAAACCGAAATACTTTCAAAAGATTTAATTTGTACTTGTGTTGTTTAAAGGTAGGGTTGGTAGAAATTAGAGCAGTGGTTCCAAACCTTTTTCTTTAGGGGACCCCTTTTCTATCATTGAGTAAACTGACGAGCCCTGACTAAGTGACATATTTTAAGGATATTTCATATTATATTCATTGCATAACAATAACAGTACATACCAACTGATAAACTATACAATTAACACTTATAGTGAACGCAATAACTGCAGGAAGTTTGTGTAAAACGAGTGATTTGGATGACTTTTGAGTAGATTATTTCCTGTGAATATTGCATCAGATGAGTTTTCCTGTTACTTTTAGGAACTTTTAATACAATTCTCTGTATTAGACTGTATAGACTGTAGGTCTTCGTCAGGGCTTAAAAAACCTTTTTAAGCCCTGATGAAGACCTACAGTGGTCTAAACATGTTGGCTTTTTAAATGATTTAGCCACTACAATAAAGGCTTTTTAAGATATTTCCTTCCCCGTTGCCACTTGTTTTAATATTTTGGAGTGCCTGGATTGCCTTCCTGTCTATCCTTTTCACTAACAACTTTGGATAAGCTGCAACAGTAGCAGCGCTTCATCTGCGCACAAACACATGGCATACATGTGTGTACGTGTATGTCGGAACATGTGTGTTGTGTGTAACGCATATGAGAGTCAACAAATGCATAAGCACATGTTGTCTGCTATTTTGACCCTGACCCTGTGATTAACTGCAACGTTTTAAGTCTGGAAAATGATCACGAGACATAAAGAGAAAGCGGGCAGCCAAAAGAGACACGTCTCTATTTTTAAAACCACACTTTTGTCACAGCACCAGCATCCAGATTTCCATATGGATTCAGCATCAAAAGACTCATTTAGAATTTCTTTTTATCACCTTGATCAAAATTAAAGTTGTGGTCGCTGTGTGCACATGGTTGTACTTCAGTGGCATTCTTGCACAAATATAAAAGGAGGCATCTGACTTTATTTATCAAAAACACAGTATTTGGATAACACGCCATCACACGCACAGAGACTGCTGACCAGACAAGTGGAATAGAGTAGCCCTTCAAAATAAAACAATCTGACGTTGACTGCCCCAACACAGACCAAGCCGACGGTCGGCCGTCGCTGAGCGTCCGTCGGCCTAGTTTTTGCAGTGTGTACGGCACCGTCGGCTCTAGTCTGCCCATGTTGGAGATTTTTTGGCCGATTCAGCATGTTGAATTGGCGGCGGTGCCCGTCATTGAGAGAAATCACTCTGATTGGCTGTTCAGCTTAAAGAAATCATTGCACGAAAAGAGAAATAGATGTGAGGAAAGCAAGCAAACGAGTAAAGTTAAGAGGAAAAACACAGAGGGCACTTCTCATTTTTCATCCAATACACGGATTGTATATCCGCAGTCCTCGGTCTTCCCGTTTCCTTTTTTGAATGATGAATACAGACTACCGTTACCTGCTGGTGTGGAGAGTTATTTCATCCCACGCATGTGCAGAACTTACGTCCTAACTGGCCGTCGGCTGTAGTCTTTGCGGTTTGTTCAAGTGCAACTTGTCGGCCAAAACAAAGGCGACGTGACAGGCAGCCTTCCGCTAGTTCTCTGATGTCGGGTTGGTGTGTTTGATCCTTTATTAGAGTTAATGTATGTATACAAATAGAAATAGGCACCATATCACATGAAATGGAAATCACTTGCACTATTACATGTTTTATATGGCATAATATCAATACAATGACATCTTGGCTTGCACACTGAAATAGCCATTCAGTAAATAATAATGTAAAGAGGTAAATCACACTGCATCGGCTTATATAAATCATGTTTTTACTCTGATCTTTAGAATTAGTCAGAGGGCCTTACTGAGGCTAAATCTACTTCCAGTGCAGTTATACTTGAATATCCCTAATCTGCCTCCTCTGCTCTGCTTCTCCTCACTTCTTTATTACGGATGTCAGAAACGGCCCCAGGCCTGCAGGGGAGTGGAAGCTCTGTGTGTTTATGAAGTTGTCTGTATCACTCAGGATGCTCCACCCATCTACCATTTTGTGTTCATATTATAAATGTATATTGTAAAATGTAAAATACTGTGAGGATTCTTAGTCTTAAAAGCTCTGAAATGTCTGAAATATTTGGCCGCTGAGAGCTAAATGCTCTCCGTATCAGAGCGGGGCAGATAGAGAGAGGCGTTTGTCATCACTACATGCCTGGAGAAACACCAGGTCATACAGTATCAGTGCTTTATCCAAGCACCAGCCTCACCCAGGAAAGATGTTCCCATTGGGTCCAACACTACCAGATTGTGTGTGTTTCTGTCGTCCGTCTGTGTTTGCATGCATGATTGCTTCTAGTGTTGCTATGTGTAAATCTGGCCGACGTCGGTTGAGGAGGGATGTTCCTTGTAAGAAAGAGGAAGAGGAAGTGAGCTGTGCCTTCTCTCCCTGACACAAAAACAAAGATTGTGTCTGCGTATTGTATTTTCTTGGGAGTTTCTCATCAAGACGACGGCTCCCTAAGCGGCCCCTGACCTTGTCTCAACTGCAAGTTGAGGATCAGAGTCTAAGCATGACGTGTGTGCTGCTCTGGTAACACCGGGGATTTTTGCCGCAGACATAAATTCTCTCGAATGATGATGCGTTCAGACTGTGAGCAACATGATGAACATCATGATGTCCAGTCATTTCCTACAGAGCTGAGGCTGAGAGATAATCAGCTGACGGACGGGATGTCAACAAGCTTGTTGACATCTTATAACACTGATTATGATTATAAACAAACCGTATTAAGAAGCACTTCATACACAAGGACCCGGGACAGAATACTCTATATAATAATACTCATGATGACTTTATGTGTACCATAGACTGTATATAAGAAGTGGACGTATATAATAAGACATTTTTAGGTGACCAACATTTTATAATTAACTTTCATGAGCTAAAAACACACTGTGAAAGGATTAAAGTTGTAAGACGAAAACACGGACAACTCCCAGACCGGACAGCATTGTGGTAACGACCTGTCAATCGCGAGGTAGCCACGCCCTTAAGCATACTCTGCTTTATGGTCTATTTGACTCTATATGGGACCATAATTTACTAAATGAACATCATGCTGTATTGAAGAAGACTTGAAACTAGCGATTGAGACCATAAACTCATGTTTACAATGTTAACTGATGTAATAAATCAAGTGAGAAGTAGGCTCATTTTCTCATAGACTTCTATACAATCAGACTTCTTTTTGCAACCAGAGGAGTCGCCCCCTGCTGGCTATTAGAAAGATTACAAGTTCAAGGCACTTCCGCATTGGCTTCACTTTTCAGACCTGGTGGTAGCCACCTGGTTTCTACATCCTGATTAGAGGTGATGATGACATGGAAGAGTGTGTGTTGTTGGTATAGTGCAGGGTGTCTTGGTGGACTGCCGGAGTTTTCCTCTATAATAAGTGGACTGAGTTTATTTTCAGATTAGGACCTTTGGTCAAAGGGCTAAGGATCTATTTCAAAGACACAATAGAGCTTCAGTGTCGGGGGAGCGTCTTTGTGTATGTATGTGTGTGAGGGAGACTAGATTCAGTATCTAGAGAATAATAGAAAACATTGGAGAAAGCGAATTGAGAACAGAGGTACAAAAGTGTCAGCTTGTGTGTATCTGGGATAACAGCCTGCATCATGTTGGTGTGTGTCGGAGAGAACGAGCGCTACGAGAGAGAGAAGGCAAAAGAAAGCGACTCCATATGACTCGCACATGGCTGCGGACGTCTGCTCCGTTCACTTGTTATCCTGACAGACTGAAGACATTAAAACTTGGGAGGAAGTAAGAGCGAGGAGGGAGGAAAAGGAGGGAGGAGAGAGGGAGGGTTGAGAGAGGGGGACAGGGTGACTAAGTTAGGAGAAAGGGGAAGTCTTCATGAAGAAAAAAAAAAGGGGAAGGCAAGGAGAGAAAAAGCAGAGGTTACATGTGGCTATTTGAGGTAGCCGTTGAGTTATGGAGCGAGACAGAATAGCCGGTAAGTTGTGGCTTTTTCAAACTTATTTGATACTTTAACGCTGAGAAGGCTTTGTTTGGGAGGGACTTTATTTGACTCTTTTCTTTGTCGCTTCTTAGCAGTGGCAGTAATCAGCTAAAAGCCACCGTGGTTGTGTTGGCTTTATTTCACCAGTGAGGGTGGTTTAGAGACCTCCTCTGTGTCTGTCTGTGTGTCTACATGTTAACTTTACCCCTCTTATTTACCCCTCTCATGTGTTATCTGACCTTTTTCAGACATTTCTTCTGTCATTCTCATTGAATGAACCACCATAGCTAAGCTCTCTGTGAAGTGCACACACTATTTCTGAGTAGCTATACTACCATAAGCAGAGCAACAGTGAGTAAACCTCATGTGATGGGCTGTCAAACACGACTTCCCAGAACCAGGAAACGTAATCTTCACTGTGCAAAGTGGCTGCTGTGCTGTAATTGGCAGCCTCGGGTTCGGATACTGACTTAACAGCTGACCCACATACAGTACGCGCAAACTATGATCCGACTATACACGGAGGGAGTTAAATCACCACATGATTGGATTTTAAGCAGAAGGAGTCCAGTTGTCAGATTAATTCTGACTGACACAGATGGTTTATTTTTAAGTTACGGGGAGTGGAAACCAGAGCTCATATGTCGGCTTTTGTTTTTGACAGACAGCAGTACTCTTTTGAGGAATGTTTAGCGTGCATCAGAGTCTGTTTACTGTCCCGCATGTGGCGTTAAAAAAACTCTCAGTAGCTTCTGGCATGACTATTCCTCAACAGAGATCCCTCTTGTTTCCTTTAAACCAGTCACTCTTTTATTGATTGTAATTGTTTAGTGCCAAATGGAGATTCAGTGCTCGGGGCCCATATGTGTTCAGTCTGTGCTGAGAGGATAAGACTAATCTGGCATCTTACTGTGATTAAGGCTGGACATCAAGCTGGGCGACACGGTGCAAATTAGCCTTTAATTCGACTGTTAATAAAGTGGCTGGGTTTGGTGAGCCGTGTGATGCATACAGACACACCGCGCACCAATTTTTCACATTTTTTATCACCACTTGGTGGCAGTGTTGCAGTGTCATTTTGTCCTCTTCTGTGCAGCCACCATTTCCCTGTTGAAATGTTCCATGTGGATGATTCATATTGTGCAGACAGAGGGATTTTTTTTATGGGAGAAATGGAGGAATTTAGTAACTCCAGTTGGGGCCGTGTGGTAGAGAGGTGAGGTGGTGCAGCATTATGGCAGGCATCACTTCCCCCCCCCTCCTTACTCCTCTCAGTTAAGGAAGTCCTGCATGGGCTGAGCGACTTCCTGGTTTTCAACCTGTGCAGTGTTTGGACCTGTTGTCTTGACAGCAGCCATTGCCCCGACCTCCCCCCCACCTCTGATCCCTTCAGACTTTGTTTTGATAGGAGTTCAGGCTGTAGGTGGCATTTTCAACCTCTTGATTGTCATCTGCAACACCTCCATCTTGACCCTTGAGTGCTTCCTACTTTGCTTTTTCCCTGAGCCTGCTCAGGATTAAAATAACACGTTCAACGTGACGTGTCATCTGCCATGACTGTCCAGTACGTATGGTCACCACATTGACAGTCGCTAATTGGTGACGCACTGCCGTGAAAATACAGAACAAAGGGAAAAGAAAACAAAGGGATTCAGTCTGGAAATGAGAGAAACCGTCGTCTCATGTTGCTTTATGCTCTGCCAATTAAACAGGAAGAAAAAATCGCTGTCTTGCCTGCTGGGATGACACTAATTGCAGTATTTGTGTGGCCTGTTTAGCATCAAACTGACAACAATAAAAGCAGAGATTCAGTAGTTTGAGTTGAGGATTACAAGTTGGACAACCTTCTTTGATAGTTTTTGACATATTTATACTGTACACTCCCCTTAGGGAAATAAGTCGATTAAAACCTGTCTGCGTTTGTTAACATGAAGGCCAGGACCGATTCTTTTTTTCCCAATATTCTAACATACATAATATTGTGATTCATGATGTAGCACTTAGGGGTGGGGGATGTAATTGATACAGCATAGTATGGCAATATTTTATCAATACACGGACGTCAAATATCAGTCTTTTATTATATAAACTATTAACCTCTGAACAATACGACGGCCGGCTGGTTGAAGGAATCGATTGGTACCAACCATGTCATGTTAGCTTGTCGGGATGAATGCTAAATAGTGCTCCAAAGTTACGCAAAATTTTGGCGAGGAAAAACTGGCATGGCCATTTTCAAAGGGGTCCCTTGACCTCTGACCCCAAGATATGTGAATGAAAACTCTGAGATGAACAAAGTGAAAACTGTATCTTATGAAACTGGGCATACACTGTACGAGTTTAGAGATGTTGTTGTGTTCTTCTTGTGTACGAGTAGACCGTTTGCGATGTAAAGCCAAAGCTCGCGATTTATGTGCTCACACTGTACGTGTAAAATAGAAAAGAAAACACGGCCCGTCGGCCCTCTGCTGTTGACAGTTGCGAATAAAGATTTGTTTGAAAACTCCGATGCATCAACTGTGCGAGAGTCTGTGGACGGCCGTCCAAAATTTCTGACATTTCAGAAATTCATCCGACTGTCCGACGGCCGGTCAGGAGGAGTTAATCGGTCCTCGGTCCCCCCTGTACACTGAAAGGCAAACAACGCCCGACGAAGCTGAAATTCGGTCTGATTCTAAAATGAGTCGTGCAGCTCAAAAGTCGGGCCAGAAACGGGCTAAAATCGTACAGTGTATTCCCAGCTTTAGATAAAACAGATGTTGACAAACTGCATCATTTGCAGTTGAAAAAAGGTAATAAATCGTAATATATCGCAATACTCAACATATCACAAAACGTTTCAAATCGCAATAAGATCGTATTGTGACTTAAGGATCGTGATAATATCTTATCATGGGTCCTCTGGTGATTCCCACCCCTAGTATCACTCTTTCTATTAAAGGCCAACATTTGACTTATTTTGGTTCCTCTTGGTCTCATAAAGAGCAGCACATGATGTTCAATGTTACTTTTAAATGGGCCTTTAATTTAACTGTACTTTAATGGTATGTGAGCTCTCGCTCTCTTTGAGTCTTTCCCTCTTTTTCGCATGTGAATCTACAGTTTTAGAAGTGCTGATGTATCCACCCAGAGCCCTGTATACTCTCACCCTAAAACCCACGTGCACAGATCCCCACCCACTCCTCCACAAACACACATATAAACCCGGAGTTAAAGGAACTCAAGGAAATCACAGAGCTCACCATGTTCCATAAAATAAGTGTACAGGATATCCTCTATGAGTGAACGCCCCGCCGTCCTCCTCCCACTGCCCTCTCAGTATCTCACCTCATATTGTTCCTCAGATTATTATTTCGTAATGATAAGTGAGGGAGACTGTGAAAGCAGCCAGCACGGGGAGTTCAGGAAACGGACCGGGAAGCCCCACCTTCAGTCCACCCAAGGGAGGATCTCTGACAGGTGAAATTATTCAACATGATGGAAGCACAGGTCAAGCCAGGGGGTGATATAACAGAAATAGATCCTCAGTGAAAGCTCATTCAAGTGGTTGTTTACAAGCAGCTGTGTTTGTGGTCAGCAAGGTGCAAAGAGGAAATCAGCTAGTGTCAAACTGTTAATACAGAGACAAGCTAAGTGTGGGGATCTTGCATTTCATGCACAATACATGTGCACAAAAACAACAATACGTGTTACTTTTCATGCCACAAGATACATGTCTGTCCATAATTATAGTATTATTACATTATAAACTTTTGATAAATGCATTTTTGGAACATATTTACAGAATTTTATGCAAAAGATGCACTCACAATGGTCAGCATTTAACTCACCGTATTTAACAGACGTGTATTTCTTTAAAGAATCACAATAGAAAAATAATATTTTATTTAAAATTCTTAAAATTAAAGGTGCTAAAGGCAAGATTGCAAGCATTTCTATTGCCTCCGCACAACACTCAATATAGTGGCTCACTAGCCAGTGGGGCACGCTCACATGCACTAAAAAGGCACGCACGGCCGGCCCGGCTATGTAAACAAAGCACAGAGAAGCTCTGATTACAAAACACAGAGAGGGAGAGTGACTTCATTCTATGCAAATAGTTCTTTGCTGCTATATTAACGCTCTGAATATCGAATTTAGCATCTTTAAGTATTTTATATTTGTGACTTTGGCATGAATTCATGGAACAAATACGTTTTGCTCACAAATTGCAGCACGTGACACTAAGAGTACATCAATTACATGCATATTAGGGCTGTCAATCGATTAAAAGAGTTAATCACGATTATTCGCAAATAAATCACACATTTTTCATCTGTTCAAAATGTGCCTTAAAAGGAGATTTGTCAAGTATTTAACACTCTTATCAACATGGGAGTGGGCACATACGCTTGCTTTGTACAAGTGTATCTATATATGTATTATTGGAAATCAATTAACAACACAAAACAATGACAGATGTTGTCCAGAAACCCTCACAGGTACTGCATTTAGCATAAAAATATGCTCAAATCATAACATGGCAAACTGCAGCCCAACAGGCAACAACAGCTGTCAGTGTGTCAGTGTGCTGACTTGACTATGACTTGCTCCAAACTGCATGTGATTATCATAAAGTGGGCATGTCTGTAAAGAGGAGACTCGTGGGTACCCATAGAACCCATTTTCATTCACATATCTTGAGGTCAGACGTCAAGGGACCCCTTTGAAAATGGCCATGACAGTTTATTCTCGCCAAAATTTAGCATAGACGTTATTTAACCTCCTTCGCGACAAGCTAGTATGACATGGTACCAATGGATTCTTTTGGTTTTCTAGTTTCATCTGATATGTATCTTCACTCTAGCTTTAAAACTAAGTAAGTAGGTAAGATGTGAGAGCATCATCTATACTTTTATCACCTCTGACATTCAAACAGACATGAAACTAAATGTGCACGCTCTAATCTTCACAGTGGTATCACCTCTGTAGGTGTGCACTTTGTCCACAGATGGATGTTCATGTGATACTTGGGTGTTTGCTTGCAGACTAGATAACTGATACAAATGACATTTGGGCTCAGTATGACAATTCCCTGCACAGCAAATAACATCCAAGTCTTAAAACCGCTGCAGCAATGTTGCTGCCAGCATAAACTGTCCACACAGCTATTAGGCCAATTTAAAACAGCTTACTATGAAAGAGTCAAGGATAATAGGTTTTCCAAAGAACTGTCATATTAATAAAAACGTGTATGTGAGTAGTGGGGCATGGATCGAATTGAGTTTAAAGCAAGGCCGTATGTGTTACTCTCAATGAACTACCTCCCTCAGTCTCACTGCTCTGTCTTTTCTCTTTATTCTTTCTTTGGATTTGTGCAGCGGTTTCACTACCCTCTTTAATTGCACAATGTTCCTGCAGTGACAGCGTGTTATTTAGACTCTGCTACAATAAGTGAGTTTATTCCACCAACATTAGGAAGTGTAATTTTGCCTCCTTCCTGTACATGTGGGTCAAACTGATCATCTATAAGAGGTGTCATTTAGATAAACGCTGAAACCGCAGACATGAGCTCGTTGGTGCAAACAAGTAAGACTCAAATAGAGAGGTTGGGTTTGTGCAACTTCCTGCCAATAAATGTTTGTGGTTGTGCTGAATTCCTGTTTGTCTTAAACTGACCAAGCAACAAAGCCTAGAATCTGAGGTTCATAGTAATGACTCCTGTATAAAATATATATTGATATACAAAAACAAAGGGATGTATTAATAATAAGATATCAATTGCAGTGAAAAAATTTATAAAGTTGGAGCTATTTAGGCATCAATCATACAGTGAATTTGTAAAGAAAAATGAATTTAACAAGCTACAAAGTGAATAACAAACCCCACAAAGATGAATCCAGCATGAAATCTGACGACCTCGCTGATGAAAATATGAAATTACTTAGGGGAAACAACACTGTGTGTATTCATAAGTAGATTACACACTGTCACACACATAATTGTTGCTATTAACAAGGTACGAAACAAACACGACTCCCTCAGAGACACAGAGATACAGATATGGGGCTGAATGGTTTTGGTTAAGCAGATTTCTCCTACTACAGTATGTGCACAGGCCTCTGTGTTTACGGTGCTATTTCAGGGGCACCGAGACGCACAAACACACCCGCATCCACACTCACAGTCAAGTAACCACATGTGCACATGCTTGCATAGGCACATATTCACATAATGTTACTCACGGTGCAAAAAAAAAACACACACATCCACACACACAACATCTCCAGATGTTGTTTTGGAGCGTTCCCTCATTCTGTCGCTCAGCTTTACCTCGCAGCAGCCGGCCCAGAGTGTGTATCCATGTTTAGATAAATACACACTGGCTGGGGGAGGTGTGTGTTTCACACACTGTGTGTTTTGGTTTAATTGAATACTACAGAGGCTTGTGGCATATGGTTTACAGTGCAGCCCACTCGGGCCTGCATGGGCGCAGAGAGGCCACACACTTTGTTACGTATAGTGTACGCATTTATACAGTATATATAGGTCTACTTGTATACAGTATGTGAAAGTGCACTAATTCACATGCACATACAGATGCATTTTCACATGCTTGTTGAGGTATATCCATAAACATGCATGCACTGCATGCACAAACACATCTAACTATAAAGCAAGACATGCAGTATCGAATTTGGTGCAATTTGGACATGCAACACGTTCAGTATTGATAAACTTTGCATAAAGAAGCACACAGCGCTCTGTGCAGCAGCAGGAGTGAGGCTTCAGGGCTCTGCAGACTGAGACGAGTATGTCACCCACAGCGGGGAGACCGCAGCTCCCGATCCGAACGGGCACGAGCATCCGACAATGCTGCAAGCAGCAATACCAGGAGCCAAGCAATCGTCCCGTTCTGAATGGGCATGCGATCCGAATGGTTGCGGCTCATTGACTGTCGTTCACTTTACAACCCAACTCTTCTTCACGTCCCTGGAATCAACATGCCAACTGGAACTCGAACCAGAGTGTTTTTCACTGGCGCGACCATGAGTAAGCCTGTGTGTGTGTTTTTCCCCCCATGAGTAAGACTGTACTTACCCAGTGTAAGACTTGATTCTAACTTATAACACTAATAACGTTACCACCAACAAAATACCTCCGCTAATTAGATCCATGCTCTACTTTATAACCGTGGTGGTCATGACTAAGCAAGAGACTAATACGCCTATTTGGAAATGACCTCCACTAAGTGTGTTTCACCGATGTTTCTGACCGGCGGGTAACCAATCTGGGTGTTTTTCCCGTGAACCAGAGTGTATTTCACCGGTGTTTCTGACCGCGAGTAGCCACGACTTGGGTGTGTGATGCAACTATGTCATGGCAGGTGTATAGCTGAGGACCCGAGGAAGCGTAGTGTCGAGTGTGAAGCTGTTTGGATGAGCGGTTCTCGAGAAAGCTGCAAGCAGCAACACCACAGGCCAAGCATTCAGCCTGTTCTGAACAGGCATGTTTTCAACGGGCACTGCGCTAGTTTATTATAAATGCCCACACACAGCTGTCAGGGTGATGATGCATAATATGTGACTCAAAGCTTAATTGCACAACATAGGACAACAAACGTCTCGGGGGACAGATAGTCTACCCAGTAAAGTTCAGATAGAGTAAAATGCAAATACTGTGTGTGCAATACTCTGGTCTTTATCCTAAGACACCTTTGCTTGTTGCAGTTATAAGAAATAACCAGACTGCACCATAAACACACACCGTGTTATTCTGTGTGTGTTATTCTGTGTTAGCGTCGACCTCTCAGGTGTTAGGGTTAGGGGCCACTGGGTGGGCTTGGCATCTTATTAGTGCCCCTTTGAATGGAGCTTTTCATTCAAATGGGGATTTTCCTGAATACTCACAGGCTATAAAAGTGCCAGGCACTGGTGCTGTACCTTTTTGCCATCACTAAGGGTGAAACACTTGTGATATCTGATGTGTGACATTATCGAAGTATCGTTATATATCGAACGGTTTCAATGCTCATTTTCCACAGTATTGATACATGCGGGTACCAGCTGCGGTTTCTGCTCTTTTCTCTCCAAAAAGCGAGTTGACACACACACCGCTATTTATCTTTTTTTTTTAATTCTATGTTTAATTTAATGTTGTCAATTTTTCCCCGTGGTACAGAAAATGGTATCAAATATTGATATTTTTAAAGGTATTGTATTAAAGTTAGATATTCCAGTATCATGATAACACTATGTGACAGTATCTCTTGGCTATCTGGAAGAAGTGGAAATGCCAGCTTCCTGTGGCCCTTAGCTTAAGTTTTAGGTTTCCTTTTAGCGCTGATTGTACACCAGCTTCTACATTCACTGTTTTGACCTTAACCATTAGTGTGGTAATGGTAAAGCTGACCCAGAATCATGGTCAATTCATCACTCATCTACAGTCACGTCTAGCTCCAAACAGGAAGCTGTTTAAAGCCGCTCACTCATGACCAATGAGTAATTACAGCGATAGCATCACTATTTCATGGATAAGAAATACTGCGGCCCGTCCCACAGGGAGACAGTGGATGCGGTTAAGTAAATGCAAGGCCAGCTTTGATATTTCATCACTTTTCTCAACATCTTTTCAACAACAGTTTCTCTTGTCGTCTCTTAATTGGCCGCAGCAGCTTCAAGGACATGAAGTGTAACCATACCCGCCACATCAAAAGCCGGCTTGTCGTCGGTGTCCCTCCCGAAAGAAGTGCTGGATTACCTGGTCAGCTGTGTCCACCAGGCTCAAATTCCCATGTTCTTCGGTGTCACAGAGGGCGCGTTGGTGCACGAATCCCCCTCTGATTGCCCAGAGGCGCCGTCGTATATCCCTAATGTCAACTTTCTCCACGAAGCCTCTCAGATTTTTTTTCTGTCACAGGAAAGCAGCTCCTACACAACTGACTGCACTTTAATTATCATGTCAGCCAGTTTGTGGAGGTTGTTTACTCAAAACTGAAGCCTCAAACTCTCACTTTAAACTGCCGTCCCTCTGTAGCTGTGACAGAGTGGAACTGGCCATTTGAGGAGCCGCAGTTGTAACAGAAGATCTCGTCTGATTGCAGGTTAACTGGGTTATAAAGTGGCTGCGTGACATGTCGTCCACTTTCACTGTCAGAGCCGCTTCAGAGGCTGAATGAGGAAATCAGACCTGAGAGCCACTTTGGTGGAGAAGGGTCTCGGGGAATGACGGGGGTCTGTTGTCTGCGTGAATGCTTGCGCGTGCATGTACGAGTGTGTGTGTGTGGGGGGCAGGGGAAACACACACACACACTAACACACACGCATACACAGGACATGAGGGAGAAGGGGGAGTGTGTTTCTAGCTGCAGGGAGGGGTGGAGATGGGAGGAGGCTTTGCCTTTTCGCACTCTCTGAAGTCTGAATGCAGCGATATAGAGAAGTTAGTGGCAAGTCAGAGAAAATAAGTTGCTCTTTTAAGAGAGTTGTCGACTTGGACTTGTTTTCTCATTGACTCTATTTTGGATTTTGTTCAGAATTTACTTGAAAATTGAAAGAAAAATAAGTTTTTGGGTGAAATTTCATGCCTGAAAAATGTCTGATTCTGGAGTCAATCCACACTTGGAAGGAATTATTTCAGATTTTGAAGGTTTGTTAATTTCTTTCACTTCTACCATCTGTCAGCTGTTTATGAATAGTATTAATAATGAACAATTATCTATGTGTGTGTGTGTGTGTGCCTGTGTAGTACTGCGCATGTGTGTGTGTGTTACTGTTAAAAACAGGGTGGTGAGCACATGCGAGCCAAGTCCCTGCAGCCTATAGTCTGTTATTGATTATAACCCAAGTTACGTCAATAATAGAAACAAACACAGCGCTGACACCACACTATTCCAGCACCGGAAAGCCTTCAGCTGAAAGCACTGCGATGGAGACAGTGTGGAAACCTCAGCTCTAAGAGCTAACATCTGTCTAACCTCCTGATACAACATTCACAACTGTGTCTCTCCTTTGTTTTCTAAGCCGGTGTGTTGAGCTGACATTAGTTCCCTTTGTCCTCCTCTTCCTCCTCCACCATTCTGTCTGTCTTCCTTCCCCACTTCTTTCCTGTTCCTCCTCCGGTCAGACTGCGTCCCTCCAGCTGCTGTTTGGTCTGATGCTCACTGTGAGACGTCAGAAAAAGTATCAATTCTCATCACAGGAAGTACTCTAAGCTTTTTAAGCCATGTTTCTAGCAGTGTTTGATCAGTTCAGACAGCACAACTTCTGTCCGATAGTTTACACAGATTAATTTAATAACCTGTTGACAGCTTGCTTGTGAATTCATCTGTGTTGCTGTCATCTCTGACTCATGTCTGACTGTAGGGCTGGGCAACAGGATGTAATATAATATACGATTATCAAGTACTTTTCATTTGTCAAGTATTTTATTCACACAAGAGTATGCAAAAATAGGCTTTACCATGTGGTTATTTCATACAGACCATTTATTTATTGAATTACCAGAAAACATGCTATATCGTGATAAATATTGTTATCAAGATATGAAAAAGATTTTGGCCATATCAACTGACGTTCAAAGTTTTGAAAAGCTGAAATTAATCTGGCTGGTTTAATGCTACAAAACTGAATCGAAAAATCCTAATAATTGAGAAATTGAGGTGTGTCAGCTTGCGTATACTTGTTTTGTTTGTGACTGTACACTTTCATCTGATTGTGATAATCAGATAAAGCAGATTGAAGTTCTTATGTGACAGTTTGAACAGCTGAAGTGTTGCCGTAATCAGGTTAAGAGCAAATTTAAAGTGTCTATGCAGAACAGAGAAGTCTGATTTTACCTTGTTTACATCAGTAGAAAAACCTCACCTGTTCTTCAGTTATGTGAACTGGCAAACTTCCCTGACCATTTCTATATTCATTTTACTATTACAGTACTGTGGATATGTCTATGGAAACATCTCAGTTATCCTCATTTGAACGGTTGTCCTTCCTTGCCTCTCTCTATGATGGTTCAGCCCTGCCTACGAGTGTAGCAGTGAGAGAGTGGAACAGCTACGAACACTTTTGCCTTCAGTCGTGGTCGTACAACACGCCATATGAAGTAGTGAATTTCAAACATTACCCCGGCATTAACTAGTATATTGTTTCAACAGAAAAGATGGCTGTCATTTTTTATTGAAAATTATGATATTAGATCATAAACAGTAAAAATAACCTGGTGCTCAGTCAGTGGTGGCCAGGCAGTCTCATATGCTGGCAGACCATTTTTGTGCAAATTGGATATTACAGTTCATGTTAACTTGTTTATTCAGAGTGACATAGAAAAGCAATAAAGCCAAATGTTAGTTAGAGTAAGGTCAATGCCAGGTTCCTCCCTGTATGTAATCTTGTCATGCATTATCAATGATAGCATTCAGTACGTACTATCTACACACAAAGCACCTGCTGTATCCTGTACTTAAAGGGTGGGACTATTATCTTTAGTTTTTTTTTTGTTAGGTTTTATATCATTCAGTACCTTCCCAGTCCTTATGTTTTCAAATCCAAACAAATTTTGGTCAAGGTGTGTACGTTTTAGCATCAAAATGCTATTTTCCCTTCAAGCCCTTCTACAAACTTTTTCCCAGGTGACCTGATGAAGGTTTCTGCATGATGACGCTGCTACATATTCAGTACCTTATAGTCAGTGTATTACATACAGGAACTTAGATGGCGGTCGGCATGCTCCCAGTTTGGAGAAGCAGACAGGACTAGCGGCATGTAAGCTCAGCAATGTACCGCTCTGGACGCCATATTTGTTTAGATCCGAAAGTCACACAATAACACAAACTAACTAACCGATCGATGCAGCGGTAGATGGGCGACTCCCGTGTTCTGCAAGGTAAAATCACTGTTTTTGTGAACGCAGTCTGGTGGCTTTGAAGACAGCGATATAACTGCTTCAGTTACTGGTCGGAAAGGGCTGTCTCATGGCAGGGTAAAGCGGTGAAAATATTCTAAATATAGAATACACTTAAACTGATATTGATTTTTTTAGGCGGCTAAAATATGTTTTTCTGCTGCTCCCATCCACAGCCGCTTTACCTCGCCGTCAGACAGCCCTTTTCGACGGGAAACTAAAGCCATTACTGTATATGGCTCTCTTCAAAACCACCAGACTACATTCACAAAAACAGTAATTTTACCTCGCAGAACACGGGAGTATACATACAACGCCTCTTCCAAACTAACCCTTTCAGTTATTTCCAAATTTAGCACAGCTAACTTTGACCCAGCTCATAACCTTATTGATTAGTTTACTTTGATAACCTACGTCACTACATTTTGCAAAGGCTGAGTGGGCATTTCCATTTGAAAAAAAGGTAAAAGAACACAGATAAACTTGCCCTTTAATAGAGACCACCATAATCTACCCCACTAGTAGATTATACTGGTCGTTATGAACCATTCTGGTGTTTCCATCCAGCACAGAAACAGCTATAGAGAGAGGTGCTTGGCAAACACTTGACTGAGTAAATCCCCATTTGATCCCAGATCATTATGTTTTCCAGTACATTGCACTGGGCTGTATCTCACACTGAGGAGGAAATAGGTAATGTAATTGGTGAGCACACTAAAGATGTAATAATGCCTCTTGGATGGACTCGTGTGTGGGACTATTATGGAAAATGGATGATAGAAACCACCATAACAACTGCACACTGAAACAATGTTATGATTTTCTACAAGGTAGAAAAAGTCTCTAAACGTATGAGTCACCACCAGAGGATAAGCCCAGAATAGGCCCATATTTGTATATTCAGAGAGACTTTGTAGAGTCGTACACGGGCTCCTGCTATGGTTGCCAACCTAAACTGAGCTTTGAGTCATATCCAAGGTATTTTATACTGATTATCTGCTTAAAGGTGCCTTGCTGTTGTTCCAGTGTGGCACGTGGACATGTAGAGGAAATGAATATTGAAATAGAGAGAGTGCATGTGTGTGGTACAATGTGTAAACCTGGCAGAAAGGTCGGTGTGTTATTAAGTTGGTTCGTGGGGATTACGTGCGTAAATACAACACTTTGTTAACAGGTCTCAGTGGTCCTGTTGGTATTAAAAGAGCTATATTAAACCAGGGGTGGCACAAAAAGTATGACTGTGTCACGCGAGTTGCGTAAAAGTTGGATTTCTACTGAGCGTTTATCTGAATCTTTTGTTAGTCAGTCTGTCTCTGACATACACACACGCGCACACACACTGCAGATAGAGCTGACAGCTCTGCACCGTCATGTTCTCTACCCAGTAATTTACTGGCAGATTTGGTGTCCTGCTTCTTGAAAAATAATGTTTTTGCTGAAGCATGTTTTTTTTGTGTGGGAAAAAAAGTGCTCGGTCTGAATATTTCAATTTCTGCTGTGAGGTCACTGGGTTCTAATTAATCACCTTTAATCCTTTCTGTATCGGTCCATGTTGACAACTTTCTCTCCCCCACACATATCAGAACTTTATTGAAACTCCAGACACTGTGTGTTAACTAGTCTGACTCACCGGATGAAGACTGTGGGTGTAAGCCTGGTTGCCTATTTCAGCCAACATTCTCCTCCGCTTTTGCTATCTGCGCTATCTATTTTGCAAGGGCACCGTTGCTGCATCCTGTGCTTATCAACGCCCAAGACAATTGTGATTGGTTTAAAGAAATACAAACAAGCCAGAGCATTTTTCCCCCTATACTAGAATGATAATGTGTGAAGCCAGACCTTTCTCTCGCGCTGACACAGCACTGTGAAGATAGGTCTAGCTATGCGAGACAATGTGTTAAAGGAGGGTTGGTAGTGTTGTTCAAATGCATTTTTTGTTATATTTGTCGAAATTCTCGACAGAAATCAATAAATCAAATGCTCTGACAATAAAAATAGAAAAAAATCTGGTATCTGTGGCTGTCGCAGGACTATAATAAGCCCGTCTAATCATTTCATGCTCGAATGTAATGATTGGACGGGCTACCTGCGTATGCGCACTCTGCCCGTGCACTCATTGCGCCTCACTGCAGTCTTCCACTACCTGCAAGCTTGACTGCTGTACTAAGTACTAGCAATAGCCATGTTCATTGTTTACGTTTATTATGATATGTTTATGTTCATAATGACAATTTTGGGGGTGTGGCTTTGGAGGGAGGCCTGAAGGGACGGTCAGTGTTGCAGATTCTGCGACTTTTGGAGCTCGTGCTGCTAGCTACTTTCATTGGAAAAGAGTTGGCAACACTGGACTCAGTTTTTCAGTTGGATCATTTTTAAAATCTAGTGTACTCTTGCTCGTTTCTCAGCATTACCGACCCGATGTTTAAGTGGAATGTAGCCCCCGTCTTTATACCTTCACTAGTCACTGCTGTAAATCAATCTGCTCATGAAGTGGATAGTTAACCAGAGCTTGATCAAAGGAACAGAACAAGGCTTTACCTGTCAAAGGTTGAGGCCTAAAGAGCCTGAAGCTAAGCACCAGGGCAGCTAGTCAACAGCTGCCTGAATGACTCTTTGTGTGGGTGTGTGGGTGTGTGTGTCCTCGGTCAGGGGTGAAATCTCCTCTTGGTTCTGATTTCGATCCAGATCTTCCTGGCCCTTTAACATTACTGAAGAAAATGGAAGATTTTGACCCGAGACCTGCACCAACTCACCTCTTCCATCACACGTCTTCCCTCTTAACCGAACACCTCTATCGCTCCCAGGATTTTCTCTGTGCTGGACGCGGGGTGTCGGCCAGACCAGCAGGGAACCACGCAGTAAATCTGACACAGCGAGCTGTACTGCTGCGGGTCAGCATTAGTAAACCCAACACCATCAGTGGGCAGTGAAAGGAAGTGCGTGTTTGACAGTGTAGCATTAAGGTTTCGTCTGACCAAGCAGAAATACCATAGTGTGAAATTGTATCGTTCATTGTTTGGCCTTGTCTTGTCAAATAGGATGTTTTCCTGGTTCGACCACATCGACTTGTACTCGGCGGTAACTGACATCAGATAAACTCCACTGTGCATAAACTGGTTTTATATAACCAGTGTTTGATCACTTGACTTATTGCCTGAGGTTAGAATAACGGCTCCGATTAGGAGTTCAAGGCTGTGTACACACTACAGTACATATTTTATTAATTAAAATACTGGTGCAGTGGGTTTGTTGTTGATACTGTACAGCATAACTGTATTTTTATGTGCTTCAAACAGTTACACATGTAAGAGGTTGTCGATTCAATTATTTACAGATGCAAAGTAGAGCCAGGCAAATTCACAAAAATAATGGTCTGAATCTTTATTTACATCAACAGAAAAGACCATATACCATCATGTTTTCTGACCTACTGTTGTTAATGTAAAGTCCACACTTTGTACATCTGTTTCACATCTTCACTTGGAAGGCTTTTAGGAAGTGTCATCATCAGCAGCTTCACATCAGTCATCAGAATTAATTAATCAATAAACCGTACGTGACCGTGCTGTTAGTGATTGAATACATCTGGAAATGTAGATTATGTTGAGATATAATAGTTTCCTCGCTTTTATTTTAGATTTTACAAATGCAATATAACATTGTTATCATTCTGGAAATAATTTGGTATTTTCAATATTGTAATATCATGATTTAGTATAACTTTGAGCTGTCCTGGTCCTAATTTTTCTGAGCTTATCAGACTGTCCCAGATGTTTGAATGAAATATCAGTGCAAACATCTGTTTGGTCACGTCCACACTACTGATGTTTTTCCCTTTCTTCAAAAACTTCAAAAAGTGGGTCTCATTCACATGAACGGAGGAAGGAAAATAACTCTGGATTCGGCTATTAGTGGATTTTACATCTTTTAGGACCTAATGATTTAAATAAGGGCTATTAGAGTGTTCGTACTGGGAAGTTGATTCACCTCAAAAAAAATTATTCGACGATTTACGGACGTCTCTTTCTCAATGTAAGTCTATGGGTCTTTTTGGGCACAATGGCGTCACGTGACGGACACAGAAGATGTAGCACCACCGTTTAGCCACTAAGAAAATGGCGCTCTTCCTGGGGACTTGAGGGGGACGTTAGCATTAGTTCATCTTTGTTGACTGCTGTCAGTCCCAACCAGTGGGTAACCTCTGGGTCTGAAAAGTGAAGCCAATGCTGAAGTGCCTTAAACTTGCATTCTCTCTAATAGCCAGCAGGGGGCGACTCCTCTGGTTGCAAAAAGAAGTCTGA
>CAKALU010067933.1:23847-49042 GCA_916700995.1 Hozukius guyotensis | reverse complement strand
TTAAAGTTTTAAGCCAGAGTGAAGATACTGGCATCATATGAAATTAGAAAAACCTAAGGAATCCATTGGTACCAACCATATCATACTAGCTCGTTGCGAAGGAGGTTAAATAACGCTCCAAACTTAAGCTAACTTTTGGCGAGGAAAAACTATCATGCCCATTTTCAAAGGGGTCTCTTGACCTCTGACCTCAAGATATGTGAATGAAAATGGGTTCTATGGGTACCCACGAGTCTCCTCTTTACAGACATGCCAGCTTTATGATAATCACATGCAGTTTGGGGCAAGTCATAGTCAAGTCAGCACACTGACACACTGACAGCTGTTGTTGCCTGTTGGGCTGCAGTTTGACATGTTATGATTTGAGCATATATTTTATGCTAAATGCAGTACCGGTTTCTGGACAATATTTGTCATTGTTTTGTGTTGTTAATTGATTTCCAATAATAAATATATACATACATTGGGATAAAGCAAGCATATTGTCCACTCCCATGTTGATAAGAGTATTAAATACTTGACAAATCTCCTTTTAAGGTACATTTTGAACAGATAAAAATGTGCGATTAATTTGTGATTAATCACGATTAACTATTTTAATCGATTGACAGCCCTAGTTTTTTAACATTAAAGCATGTAAACATGTTCTAGTAGAAACCCAAAATAAAAGTATGAACCTGAAAATGAGCCTGATATGTCCCCTTTAAAGGGTGCATCACAACCTTGCAGCTCCTGCATCTGCATTTTGGCAGAGGAACCTGTTCTCTGGCCAGAGTTGAAAGTAGCCACAACCTTGGACTCCCTCACAGCAATCATAAAAGCACAAGACGCAGCGGTAAGAAGGACACAGTCCAGTGGCAATATGGGTTTGGAAACCAACTTACAAATTGCAAGTTTATTGTGTGTAATTCTTTTATATGTATATCTATCAAAGGGTGGATTTTAAAGCTGTTTTACGGTGCCTTACTGGGTAATGACCTCAGAGCTTTAACACAGAAAATAAGGGACGAGGAGTGTGAGAAAATGATGTTAAACTGGGTATGTGTTTCTAACACTAAGACCTTTTTTGTGCTTATTAAGGGACATGTCATGCTTTCCACACATAATATACCGTACAGTACATGTAAAGCTAGCCTTACAGCCTCAGCAACAGTCTTCTATAGTGCAAGAATGCCAAAGATGAAAGGTAACCGTGCTTTAACGTCTACATAAAGGGAGTAGTGGAGGGTAAAGGAGATGTGAACCACAAATCACCATAAACTCCAAGACGTGAGTGTAGATCCGTTTATTCCCGTGGTGAACAAGAGCGTCCTTGGTGTGTCCGACTAACCGGAAAACAGAATAATACTTTGGCTCGGGCCTGATTTTTTGTTAGGGGGTAAATTGTATCAAATGTCCACCATGTTGGAGTGAAGCAGCTTATAGCAGTAAATTAGATTAGCCGTGCTGGCTGATGTGTGTGTGTGTGTATGGGGGGGGGAGACAGCTTTGATGTGATTGTGTTGAGCTCCGCATCCCCTGACAGAGTTTTCAACTTTTACACAGAGAGCAGTGGGACTGGGGCACGGTCCCCTCCCTGTGGTTGTAGTCGCTTAAAAATAAACACGTATACATTCCCGTAACACACACACTTTTTTTTTTTTTTTTTTTTTTTTTTTTACAAGCACTTTGAACAAAACTACATACAGTTACATAAAGACACGTGCACACGCAGACGCACCGCAAGCCACAAGCAGATCAAATAATCAGCGCTGCGTTTTAGGATTGCAGGAAACAGGAGATGTTCTTAAGGGTGTGCGTGACGGGACTGGTCTAACTAGTGTGTCATTATGATACCAGCTCCTGGCCATTGGCTTGGCACAGCAACTCCACGATGGGAGTCAAATTCAAGTTGACTTTGAGCCAGTGCTCTCCTCCCAGGGGGTGATCCCATCCCGCAGTATCTTCGTCTTGGACAGTGCAGCTATTTTCTCACGTCACAACTAACCGAGGGGAAGGATGTGCCTCTATCTCTGCGCTCGTGTTGCTCACAAACAGGGAGACTTGGGAGTTTTTTGCCTAAAACGCTTGGCAGGGAACAATCCTTGGCTGATTGCGTGCATTGTAACATGTCGTGAAGCGCTTCAAATGGCTCTGTTGTAAAACCCTAGAATTTTAGTTTGTAGTGCACCACACACGTAGCCTCAAAGTCATGACAAAACAACAAAAAAAACCTGCCGCTGGTGATGGGGGGATGTTATGAAATTAGATAAGTAGGGCTTAATGGCTACTAGTGCGTGCTGTTTCCTTTGTGTTGCCACCAAAATTGCCTCTTCACCCCACCCTCAAACCGCAGGCTCTTTACTACTTGCATACTGTTCATAATGCCTTTTAGAAAAAAAACAATTCGCTTTGTTTACTGCTCAGTTAATTGGTATGACCTTTTTGATGAATATTTTATGATATTGTTCCCACTTCCTATAAACAGCAATCTTGACCCATAAATGGTTTATAAGGGAAAGATGAGCTCAACATGGTTAACAGAGTCAATGTGCTTTCAATATATTGTGTTCTGTTTTAAGCATTTGTGCATTTCAGAGTGAAATATTGTAATATGTGCTCCATTACATTTATTTGGCAGCTGTAGTTACCTATTACTTTTCAGATTTTACATTAAAAATAACATTTTGCAAAAGTTTATGAAGTTTGGCTTGTGACCCCTTACCAAAAAAAACTGTGGCTGTGTCCGAAAACATTCACTCATTCATTACTCCCTCCTCTCTATCCAGGGAGTTCTATATAGAGGTTTATATAGTGAGCTCATCGGCAAAATGAAAAAAAAAAACACTTTCGGACACTACTCATGTCATTTTCTCTGTGTCGCTAATTACGCACAATTAAAACGTGCAATTAATGCCAGCTGGTGGATCCATAATAAATACTGACATCAATTTTTGTGATAAATACATATTGTAAGCTATTTTGTTGAGTTGCCTCTTAGTGAAATGCTCTGAGTGAATTAAAGTTCCCCTTGATTAGCCTATATATGTCTAGGGCTTTTATTGTGAAAGGTAAGAACGGAAGCAGTAAAGCGGTGATGCGCTGCCGTCTGGCAATAAGCGTATTTTCCCAAATTAATAAATACAAAGTACTTTGTGTCCGTTAGTGTTGTGATGCTGCGCTGCTCACATCAAATATATAATTTTTTCGCCGCAACTCATGGATTTCTCTCAATCGCGCTGCTCTTTCCTCTCATCTGTCTGCCATTTTTCCTTCAGCGCAATGCATGATGGTACGTAGTGCCTCTTTAGTGAACATAGTTGTTCACTATTTATCACAATGCATTATGGGATACTTTGAGTCCACTATGTAGGGTATAATAATTCTCACTATACTTCGGACAGCACTACAAAATGGCGAACTCACTATATAGTCCACAGTGGATACTGCAGAAGCAGTACTTTTACTTCTAATACATTATTTTGCCGATGATACATCTGTACTTTAACTTATGTACGATTTTGCATGAACAACATTTACTTTAGTACTTTAACGTTTTTGCGTTGGTACTTCTACGTAAGTAAAGTATCTTAATACTTCATCCACCACAGTTTTTACCTATTTATAGTGCACTACTTTATTAAGTCACAGCTGCGTTTAGTCACAGGAACAATTAAGAGTTATTTTCATTCGCCATTATTTTTTTCGTTTAATCAGCCCATGATCCAAAAACCCAAAGATATTCAAGTCACAATGATATAAAACAGAAAAAGCAAACACTGAACCAGAGAATGTTTTGGATTTCTGTTTTAAAAATGAGTCGCAGGATAAACAGATTATCAAAATAGTTGCACCGATCATCTAATCAGTGAATCCACTAATAGTTTCAGTAGTCAAATGACCATACAGTAGGACTGATGTGTTGTTTGTCTCTCACATGCAGCTCTGAAGAGGTCCTTTGAGGTGGAGGATGTCGACACTTCATCTCACTTATCCCCCGGCTCCCGTCGGACAACCAACTCCCCTCACCGTAACGCCATGTCTCCCACCAGCATCTACTACCGTGACCTGGGCACCGCCGCCTCGGCCCCGGCCACTAACAACAACAACCTCAACTTCACCCAACCCCGCTCCATCATGGGCGGAGGAGGCTCCAAGACTCCCGAGCCTGTGTCGCGCCGCTCCGAACTCTCCATCGACATCTCCTCTTCCTCCAGCAAGCAGGTGGATAACATCACCAGCCCTGCTTCCGCACGCTTTGGGGCCAGCAGCGCCCTGAGGCGCCCTGAAGTCCTGGGCCACTCCAGGACCCCCGAGATGAGCCACAAGAGGGAGGTCACCTTTGCCAAGACGCCCACCGATTCCCCAGTGATACGTCGCAACGAGGGCAACAATAACAACAACGGCACCAGCCGAACCCCCGAGCAGAACCACGCTCGCAAGTTTGAGCCTCCTAGTCCCGGAGATGTCCGTAAACCTGACATCAGCATCACCAGAGCTCCCCCAGAAAACAACGGCCACCACCCACCAGTGCACCACCCACACCACCCTAATCCTCACCACAACACCATCGTCACCACCTTCCGCTGCTCCTCGCCGAGTCATGGACGAAAATCTCCAAACCCTGACAGTAAGTCTGTTTAATCATAATATACCGACCCATACTCCTTCCAGTCATATCTTCACACTGAAATACTGTCTTTGATTGAGAAACTTAAAGTATTTTAAATCCAGCATTGTTTACATCCATGTTTACTAACTAGAAATGCAGTGTATCTCGGTGCATTACCACCACCTGTTGATCAGCGTAATAATGTGAAACAACCGGAATGTGCACAAGATAAACAAAACGATAAAAAACAGCTCCGTAGTGCTACTACAGATGAAAAGCTCCATAGGAAACTTTTAAAATGGCAATCAGTGAGATTTCTTTTGACGATACGGTCGCTTCCCATTGATCTCTGGCACACTTTCTCTGTTCAGTCATGTGGGCTAAAGTTGGTAATGGTTACTATCCAGTTCATAATCTTAATGTTTATTCATCAAGTTCCTTTTGCTCCTGCTGGAAAGCAAAAACACAGACTTTTTAGAGCAACATACTGTAGGATCATCTTTTTGTTTAAAGAGCAACTTAGCTTAAAATCTTGTTCATGGTGACCTTCAGTGGTTTTGCACCTTGCTGCAGGGATGTAGAAGTGTAGTCTGGGGAGCGTCCGTACACTGACACTGCCATCACTAATGGTTACAGGTGTTACAGAACACACTGATGACCACTAAGTTACGCTACCTAAATAGTTAATTGTACAGTTTAAATGAATGAAAACAACTTACCCAAAATCTCAAATACGGCACTAATTTGCCTTCTCTTGTTGTCTGTTCAAATCATCATTGAACTATAGTTGGTAAGCTCTTATAGCTCTGGGTATCCAGTAGGGCTGACCCAAATGCTTCAAAGCTTCGACCGTTGCCATGGTAATCGACCTCCAAATCAGTATTTGAATGCTTTATTTTTTGCTTTTTTTTAATATATTAGTATGTAATAATATTGTTTAAATCCCCAAATAGCCCATGAAATAAGGAATAATTCCACAACATTATTTATATTCCACATTAATTATTATTAGTTATTCACAGATGGATATCGCTGTTTGTTATTTGTAGAGATGCGTGTATGTACAGTAGTGCGGCAGCGCTGTCCCGAAGCTTTGATTCCTTCGAATATTTCTCACCGAAAATTTGAAGCCCAAAAAATGGTATTCGGGACGGCCCTAGTATCCAGCAAAAGTCACCACAATGAGAAAAAAGCTAATGACGTTGGGTGCTTTTCTGCTGAGTTGATTCTTTTTTTTCAACTCAAGGCGTTCAGGGCGCTCCTGTAAAAACGCTGGGCGCTCAGCAACGCAAAAGCAGCGTGCAAAGCGCTTCACTTTAATTGAAATCAATTACAAAAAGCCGCCCCAAGCTGCTAAAACATGCACTGTGTGATGTGGGCCTGAATCATTTAAAACCAAATAAACACCAAAAACAAAGCTGTGGAAAATCTGACATCTCATGGCAAAAAGCATGCAACCAAAAAATGGCACAAACCCTGGTAATATGCTGTCTAATAAAAGGTTATAATGCATTTAGAATAATGGAACGTTAATTAACAATATTACTGCCTTCAAATGGAAATAGTGAGGTTGTATTTTTAATTGCCACTTCTTTCTCTAAAGAAGGAAGAGGTGGGAATTGAAGAATTTGGTCTTTTAGGCTCAAGCATTTCCTCCAAACCTTTTGTTGTGCATACAATGCATACAAATGCATACAAATCACATTCACACACCAAAAAAAACAACAAATTACAATTACACAAATATACTTTAACCAGTCATTGAGGCAGTTTAGCTCTTTTTATAAGTTATTTATTTTTGTGTAGACAGTCAAACAGCAACCAACAGCTTCAATATACAATAAACAAGAAATAGTTACTTATACATTGAGTTCTTACTGTACTTGGGTACACTGACGCTATCTCAAGATTGCACCATGCATTTATATACCGCTTAGTTGTTATTCAGTGGCATACTTTCCGGGATATTGGTTGCTGATGATAAAGGATTAGCTTCCTGGCGGACTGCTCATGTTTGTTAAAATGCTTTGATTCTTCATCATTTCCTGTGGATCTCATGAGGTTGCAGTCTTATTGTGTAAAAGCTGAATCAGAGACTATTTTAGCACATAGCAGTGCTTTGGTGCTGTGATTTAGCTCTCCAGCCTGTGTGATTGCTTTAGCACAGTGACACACTGTCATCAGTGGAAAAGAGATTAAAGTGAGTGTAATAGGCTATCTTGAACTCAAATAAAACCAAATTACGTTTAATTATGTGTTAAGGAAAGGGAAACTTTTCACTCTTCCCTGTAAGTTATTTTACATTCAAACCCCACTGGGTATCACATTTTCCAGATTACATTTCATTTGGACTTGGTTGGGTTTTTTTTTTTCATCTGACTTTATATCTTCCTGCTTCTTCTCCACTCACACTGAGTTTACAGACTAACCCCAGTATTAGATCTCTCACCGTGAAAAAAGTCAGTAACAGGAGCAGCTTTTTGATTAGTCTGATGTCTGTCAGTAATATAAGTAGCCTTGTCCTTGGAGGTCTGTCTGTCAGTAGGAACAGCAGACTGTGTGTCTGTATTTGTGGTAATCCACGTCTGTTCTTAATGCCGTGTTGGAGCCGACGTGTTTTTTTTGTGATGTGATGACAGCGTAACCTTGGCACTGGCTGCACCAGAACAGTAGTATGGTAGTTAGATGGTAAGTTGTGCTGCAGTTGCAATAAAACTAAAGGCAACAGAGAAGGACAGATTTTAGCTCTGTTTTTGGTCTCCACCAACTCCTGATGGAAATATCTGTCTCTTTAGCTGCTAAATGCGCCACTATGTTCACCCGCTAGTCTCTAACTGTGTCTGTCTGCTGTGTGGGGTTGAGCAGCTTGTGTACAGTGCTTGCTGTGACCAAACATGATGCTATGAGAGCGGTGAGAGTGTGAACCAAGACACTAAATTTTCAGACCGGAAAGCTAAACAATGAGCTGAAATTCACCATAAAGCTCCGTAAAGCTGAGGAGAGCTTTTAACCACCTTTCCATGTACTTTATAATTAGCTCTTGATTAAATATAATGATGGTGCTTGTTGATTTAGGCCATTTCAGGTCATATATTCCTGGTTTGTTCTTTAAACTGGCTGTAAAATGAAATACTGTCATTTGGCAGATGTTTTGTTTTCAGATTTCCCAGAGCGTCCCCAGTGTCTGTCGCTGTGTGTTCAGTGTTTCATGTTGTACCATAATGTTTCTACTTCAAATGACTATAAATTTCTAGTCTGTTTCTGTGCTGAAGGTTAACAGTCTTCTAAATTACGGGGGTGGTCGCCACTTATTTGTCCACAGAGAGTTGGCCCTAATAGGGGTCTAAATGAAGGGTGACCTGCCTGGAGGGCCCGGGGGCTCTGACAGGGCCCACCCTGCTCTGCTCTAACACATTATCAAGAGAGCTGAAACTAACAAAATACCACACCACAACAACACTTATAATAGCACTACAGTCACAGATTTGAAATTACTGTAATTTAAAATGTTAAAGGAACAGTGTGTAGCATTCATCTATTGGCAGAAATTGTAATATCACATTAATAAGTATGTTTTCTTTAGTGTATAATCAGCTGAAAATAAGAATCGTTGTGTTTTCGTTACCTTAGAATGAGCCGTTTATATCTACGTACATACGGAGCGAGTCCTCTTTACGGAGCCGGCCGCCATGTTTTTACAGTAGCCCAGAACAGACAAACCAAACTCTGGCTCTAGAGAGAGACATTTGCGTTTTTGCATCGGCAACCATAGTTCTCCTACACGCTTGGCACACCGGAGAAGTTTCAGTTGGTTGCAGGGTGCAACCTCACTGCTAGATGCTGCCAAATCCTACACACTGCACCTTTAAATATATAATAAAAATATAAAAAATTCGGTCCAAGTTATATCCCAGGCATGAATACACATTGTTCTCTTAGTATGTGGAGAAAAAAGATTGTTTACTAAATGATTATTTGCTGTATTTGCTCCAGTTGTAAGTGCTTTCACTTGATTTTCTTCAGTGACAATTGAAAAATTGTACACATAGAAGAGCTTTTGGCGACACTACAAGCAAAGATTATTTAGCGTTGTTTTATTATTTTTCCATATGGCTGTCAACTGTGTCTTTGGGAGTCTATTAGATAAGCTGCTTTCCTGCCCATTCAGTTTTTCCAGGAGGAAATGACATCACTCACATAAGCACACACGGTATCCTGTGCTTCCTTCCGTGTTCGGTCAGCGTGATTGTTTCCCCCGCTGCGTGACCTCACTGCGGTGCACTTCCTCTGCCAGGGGTCATGTGATCTAAGTCAGTCAGCTTCCTAGCACTCTGTACTTTGATCAAAGCATCACAGAGAGTGAGATCAGGTCAGCATGAAAAGGGTGACTGCAATTCTTGGAAGATCACTGACTGGAGAGCAAATACGTCATGTTTTGACATAATCGATTAATCGTTAAGAGTCATTTTTCAAGCGAACATGCTAAAAAAATTTGCTTATCCACGCTCCTCTTGTGTGATGATTTGCTGCTTTTCTCTTGTTTAAACTAAAACCTTCTGTTGGTTGGATGAAGCAATGAAGATGTCACTTTGGACTCTTGAAACTATGTTTTTTTATCGCTATATTGTGACTTTTTATAATCCAAAAAACTAATGAAAGTAATTAATTGTTAGTCACAGACATTGTATTAACCCCTTTAATGGATAGTTTGGTGGCTCCATCATTGTAAACTAATGTTCTATGGACAAGTATTACCCAAAGCTTTTAAATTTTAGTCAAGGTGCCCAGGTTTCCTATACAGTATATTACATTTTAGACAATTGCAGAGAAATGTGCCATAAACTTTAATATTTCAGTCAGTTTAACTGTGAAATAGCTTCAAGTGCTGGAAGAAGCAGATACAGAATCTATATGTTATGACTTCAAAGTGATGTGATAAGTGATGTTATGACAAAGAAAAACGTGGCCATCAGGTTGACTTCAGGCTACAGACGTCAGACTCATTCTGATCGGTATCTGGTCCGCTCCGCTGTGTTCAGCAGCTGCAGTGTTGTCCCTGTTTTTAGCCGTATTTACTATTTCTGCGTATGTACGTTGAGAGCATCAAAATGGAGACAAACTCCTTTGTATGTGTTCACACTTACTTGGCCATTAAAGCTGATTCTGATTCAGCCAGACGGGGGGAACCTTATCTTGACAGACAGGCCTGCTGCTCATTAGTCCATCAAACACCACAGAAAGAACTCCATATCTAACATCTGAGCGTAGGTCAGAAGAGGCACATTTCTTATCACTTTTCAGACCAGCTTTCACATTTGTTTAACCTGGAGACTTTGTTTTGTCCTTTTAAATGTAGGAACCTGTAGGACAGAGATTAATATAGGGCTGCACCGTACAATTATTTTCATTATTGATTAATCTGCTGTTTATAGAGTGCTACAGGAATGAGTCCTAAAACCCAGAAATGAGTTAGCATTTTAGCACTTCTGGTTCCCACGTCTGGAAGTCAATGGGTTTTTATTTAGATGCCTGAAATAAGGTCTGTGGTTAACACATGCTGAAGAGATTTTAATGTTTTGTTCTACGACATAAAATATGTCAATAAATACCCCACTTAAAACAGGCTGTTGCTAACAAGTGGCTAAATGAGACTACTAAACGTCATCACACCGACTCGTCTGCCTTTACAGTCTCGTTGTGTTTACTTGCGTTCATGCGACCGTGGCGCAGTTTGTTTATAGCCTAACGTTAGCTTTTTACTTCTGGTGATTGCATTCACCCTTCAAAATCATAAAGTGGTGTTCATTTGTGAAGATCATCTTGCTGAATAAAACGTGTAAGTATCATAAACGTGTGTTTGCCACAGAGCTTATTTTCTGCAGTTATCCTAAACTCAATGGAAAAATCGTATTGGCTCTTCGTCGAGGGAACCCAGAGTGATGCTAACTTCCTGGTTGGCCTACAAAAATACGTCATCCCTGGAGTACTCTATTCTCCTGATTAATTCTTTTGTCTATAAACAGTCTCGTCAGTAAATAGTGAAAAATGTTGCCCATTGTCATTTCAAACAGCTCAAAGTAATGAATTCAAATTTCTTGTTTCATTCAGCCAACCAACAGTCCAAAGACTGTCAGTTTTCTATCATATATGACAAGAGAAACATCAAATGATCACATTTGAGAAGCTGGAACAGACTGAATATTGGGCATTAAAATGATTAATCAATCCTTAGAATAGTTTGTGATTTTCTATTCATCGACTAATTGACTTACTATTAACTAAAACCATTAACAAAATAATTGGGCACTTGCCCTTTTTGACATTTTAAAGACAAATACTTGCTTTCATTTTGACACCAAAGATGGACTTCTTTTCTTTTACTATATCTAGACTCTGGTGAGGTCAGTAGATAGAGAGGTTGACCATAAATAGTGTAGCTATCACTGGGATGATGATGGGACTGGTAGGTTATCATCGGGGTCACATCCAGTAACCTCATTTAACAACTCCTTTTGTCTTCAATGTGGAGGAAAAAGATGTCCATCTCAACTGGATTGCTGTTGGCAGGAAAGAAAGTGGAAAGGTAATCGAGGCTACAGTAATATGTAGTTCTACTTTCTGCTATAGGGAAGAAATGTGTCTTTAAAGGGTGTTACTGAGGAGTCACTTCATGTCGTGCCATTGTGTCCTGTCTTCCTGTTGTGGTGGTAAAGAACGAACGAGATATCCTGACGGACAGATTATGTGTGCTGAACTGGAATGTGTCCTCATATGGCCCAAATAAACAGATTACCTTGTAGTACATTTGTTTTCCTAATTGAGGTGTAGTCATTATGGAAGAAAGAGCAAGTGAAGCCATTTGTCTTTTATTTGGACTGACCTTCTGAAAGTGGGGAGGAGGGGACAGCGGAGGGCGATTTGTCTCTGCCTGTCCATAGGTCAGGAAAGGGCACACACACACATCTCACATTTTTGTCTTACTTTTGTTGTCCGTCATCGACACACCTACACAAGCACGCACACACACACACACACACATACAGGCGCCCTCAGGCGAAGGCATATCCGAGGTCAATCCTCTCCCAGTGTAATTACTCTGGACTGATCCCAGACCATTACTCAGTGTGACCTGTCAGCTAATTACCCAGAAAAAAAGGCAAAGAAAAGGAGAGAGAGAGATTTTCTTGTGATAGGGAACTGTTGCTGACTGAGAATAACATCGTTGCTAAGTTGCATATGTGGCTGCATAACTCTGAGGCTCTGCAGTGGTCGTACCAGAGGTGTGGACTCCAGTCACATGACTTGATGACTTTAGACTCAACTTGACAGAATCAAAAAAGTCTTGCAACTCGACTTGGACTCTTACACCAGTGACTCTTGACTTCACTTGGACTTGAGCCTTTTGACTTCAAAATACTTGATACCTTCCCACAAGCCCAACAATTAAAAAGGTTGTTATTTGAGAAGTGCCATGAATCAGTTCATTTCCTGAATCTGCTAACGTTAACGCTCTTCATTCCCAACAAGTAGAAAGTAAATAATAATAATAATAATAATAAACTGGACTTATATAGCGCCTTTCAAGAAACCCAAAGACACTTTACAAAGAGGGCACACAAAATCATACTAATAAATAAAACAGAGGAAAAACTGTAGCCAGGTAATTAAAAGACTGATGTGTAGGAAGAGTTAAAGGTCATAGGCCTTGATGAACAGGTGGTGCTTGAGATGTTTTTTGAAAGTGTCCAGGGATAAAGCATTTCTGATTTCAGGAGGGAGAGAGTTCCAGGGGGCGGGGGCCGCGACGCTGAAGGCTCTGTCAGGATCGTAGTTTCCGGGATGGAGTGTAGGGGTGGAGAAGGTTGGTAAAGGTGCATTGTGTGGGATTTGGTAATATCCCGCAGTTCCTGGGCTATTGTAGTAACATGGCGGCCATGCAGCTCCGTTAAGACCTGTAGATATAAAAGGCTCATTCTAAGGTGACGAAAACACGATTCTTATTTTCAGGTGATTTAAAGAAAACATACCTATTAATATTATATTCCATTTATGCCAATAGATCCCCCTAATAGTTACACACTGGTCCTTTAATTCCCCAGATCCACTTTGTATGAACCAATCCGACAGCATCCAATCAAGTTGCAGGAGAGAAACATGAAGCACTAACATTATGTTGCAAAGCGGCAGTTGGAGAAAAAAAATGGTACCAAAGATAATTTTGTCAGTGTATAAAAACTATGCAGTGGTCAACAAAAAATGAGTATGCAAAACATGCGGGTTGGAAAATTACAGACAGAGATGCAAATGGCATTACATTTGGTGAAGAGCACATTATGACTTGTTTAGAACTCAAAACTCAAAGTTTAGGACTTGTGACTTGATTTAGAACTTGACTAGGGACTAGGGCTGCACAATTTTGAAAGAAAAAAAATTGAATTATGATTATTTTGACTGATATCGTAATTGCAATATGATTTGCTTTATTAGAGGGAATGATAATAGTTTTTACACCATTATTCTAATTTTCATTGAAAATGAATATATGAGTATGATGTGTATGCCAGGACATCTCTGCAGCACGACAACATTTAATTTAAAATGGTATTTTGACACATATTTCACCTTTAGCAAATATTGCAATTTGATTGATAACATTTTTATTATTCATGCAGCCCTACTTGGGACTTGAGTGCAAAGACTTGAGACTTACTTGTGACTTGCAAAACAATGACTTGGTCCCACCTCTGGGTCATACCTGTTAAGAATTGGTCTCAGGAAGTTCAAAATAATTCCAAGTGCTGATACAAAGTCTGTTTCCCTAATATTAAAACAATTCAATCAGGTATAATCAATCACAAACTGTAGAACACTCTCTATTGGGAAATAATTCACTTTAATCTTTTTTTATCAACTCTCAGAGGAATCATATTGTGATGATACAGTCTCATCGTGTTACTGGTCAACAAATTCTGTTTTCCAAATTAATGATTCTGACCAAGCTGTAATGAAATGAAACAAAATTAGTAATTGAGGCTTTTGTTTTAAACATGAGAAGAGTTTGTATGTTATGTGTTATGTAATACACAACAGTGTAACGATTCATTGCTTTGGATCCTCACTAATATTATGATAATGATTTAGAATAGAATAGAAAATACTTTATTGTCTATGTTTTGTGTACAAAAAGCAGACATTTGTCTTTAGTTATCATGTGCAAAAACTGCTATTAAAAAGGGTTCATTAAAACACAACATATCACATCCAGACGGGACAAATTAAAACACATTAAAACATATTTACATAAGAAACACAATACACCAATTGAAGCTACATTAAAAGGAATGAATCAAGGTTAAATAAATAGATATAAAATGCTGCGTGCTGAGGTAATCTGGCTTCAAAAAGAAGCTGTCCTTACATATTAAGATACTTTATAGCATTTTTATACATTTCATTTAACGATTTTTTTTTATAGAGAAGAGCAGTCTTTGCACAGTGGCAAGCCACGGGTCGCTGATTTCAACAATATTGCTCAGTCTTACTTCTTAAATTTTTGATTTGTGATCATGTATAGGACTTCTCTTGCTCAATGCCCATTTGATACATGCTACAGTAACTGAGCACGTGACATCTTGCATGGAAAAGCCTGCAAACCACTAGACCCCCCCTCGTCATCCCTCTTAAATCCTAAAACCGCAAGTACTACTGTTTCAGAGTCAGAACCCGCAGCTCTTTGCACATTGTACATTGCACAAGTAATTAAATCAGTGGATTGGATAGGTGGAAAAGGTGACATTAATTCTGAAAAGGAAAAGATGATGAAAACAATCACAGCAGATGAGGTCATATCGATACCCTTGTAATATTAGTTCATTCACAACCACATGTTTAGCTCGATAGATTCTGGGACCTTTTCGTCTTATCTTTGCCTTCAGATGATCACATTATGACGTTCTTTCACTGAGGCACAGATTGTCCCTGACTGCGTCTTTGACTCAGCTGCCCAAATAAAGTTCAGCTTTGCTCACTTGAAGTCTGTGAGCCTCCAGACTGTTGACGTCTGTCTTTTCAGTTCAAAAATGTCCCACGGTGACAACAGTGACAAGTGTCACTTCTCATTATTATTATCTTGAATTTGAATTTCACTGTTGGTGTGCTTCCTGAACATGCCAGCAGGAGGCAGTGTGTGACAGGTGAAATCTGTGCAGACACTGAACCTGGCTTGCAGGTGAAAAAAAAGCTGCATATCATCTTTTTTTTTTTTTTAAGTGAGTTTCATTTAATGAGTTTAGTACTTTTGTCCTTGAGCTTGAAAAAGTTTTCCTCAAACGACTTCAGGGTCAGAAGCTCGGACCGCACTGGTGTCATGTTGCAGAAATGTACCCAACACACAGATATCAGCCTTTTTCCGTTCATGTTTTTAACACTCCAATACATCACTGGGATAGACACTCATTCAAAACATTGTCTTGCTGCTCTTTGAAGTGTGGACACTAAAAAAATGGACATGAAAGCCTTTCCTCTTTTTTTTTACATTGGTGGAGGAGGAGGAGGAGGAGGGTGGAGCTGAGAGAAATGGGAAAGGATCAACCCTTCAGCTCCAGATAAATAGACACACACTCACACACACAGCTGCCCTCTCCCCCAGATAAGGCTTTCGGAAGTTGAAGTTTACATTGAGCATCTGGGGGAAGTCAAGGGTTAAAGAAGTTTCCCACCACTGCAGAAAGACCTTTGTCCTCTTCAGTCATCTCGCCAAATCCCACAACTGCAGTGAACGCACCCCTCTTCATTCACTTTCTCCTGCATGCTGCGAAGCCGACACATTTCACCTTTGCATACATGTAAAAGCACATACATGTATATGTTCAAACACACACACACACTTACTCTCATCGCACTTGGAACTTTTGGCAGAATGATCACACTTTTTCTTCCACAGGAAGCCTAACTTTGGATACACTCAACACAAACCACCTTTGTTGACATTTTCACTCGCCGTAAGATAAAAAACCAATAGTAGGATACGGGCTATCAAAGCTTGATGAAGCAAACTGAGATAACGTTTAGTCTCAGTTGACATTATCTTTGTTCTCCGGGTGAATCCTCCCTCTTGTTTATCCAGATATGAGACTCCGCTGTGGTTCCTTTCTCCAAGAAACTGATGGGAAAATCATGTCCCTTATCTTGGCCGTGGAAATAAAGAAACGGAGTAATGTAGGAAAAAATCCCACCATGCCAGCATGAGCCATTTTCTCAGTGTTATCAATCAGACATGGCTGATCTGGAAAAATGAAGGATTAAATACTTTATTGGATACTTAATTCAACAGACCTGCAATGCAACTTTCTCACTCGAGAAAAAACTCAATGTGAATTTGATTGGTCTGTCTTTCTGCAATCTGTTTATATTCACACCCAGACGTGTTTTAATGAAGAAGAAGAGGTTCATGTGAGGTGAGATTTTCTCCACATTCTCTGCTAATGATGTTTGGCCCACTTGTTGGCTGATAGAGGACATACTGGAAAAACAATAATTGTTATTTTGTGTGTGTGTGTGTGTCTGTGTGTGTGTGTGTGTGTGTGGACAGACAGATGGCCATTTTGTGCCGCAGTCCTGCCATCTGCTGAAATGAGTAGATGAGGGGGCAGAGGGATTCTTGTGTGAGGGTGTGAGTCTGTCTGAAGTGAGCATGTGTGCAAAATGAAAAGTAAGATGGTGCGGTCTTGTTCCTTATGTTACACCAAATACAACTGATTACTCTGTTGAGTGTGTGTCCTCTACTCTGCGACGATGTAGCAGCTTTTGGCCATTAACATCACCTTACAGCTGGTTTGTTGACTCGCCATGATTTTGTCTCAATTACGTCCTTGTTTTGATCATTACCAGTGTTTTTTCCTAATTAGTTTGGTCATATAGATCAGTGCAACAGATCAGAAATGTGTTACAGGGCTGTTGCTCCGTGCTCCCAATAGCTAATGATGGATTTTGTGCAGATTCTGTAGCAATAAACGGAACAATTTGTTTTGGTTGCAAAACTTTGCCAGCTTAAAAAAGTACACCATCGATTTAGCCAACCAATCTCACTCCCAACTCGTCAACCGCCGCATGGTAAGTGCCCCTCAGCATCGGATACTGATGCACAAAGACACCCTTTAGCGACTGTATGTGATACACCGGGCTTTCAACTAACTCCAATGTGAACCCACCCGCGGCAAAATCTGCCGGTCAGAGCAAGTGACGTAATATTGGAGGTGGTGGATGGGTCAAATAAACACAGGACTTTCAACCAGGAGACCGCTATTCGTGTCCTTTGTGGAACTAATTATTTTGTCATATCAGTCATTAGTCACGTAACTTGTTAGTATCATCAGTCACGTGAGTTGCTAGTCAGTGAAATTAACGTCAACCACGACCGTTTCTTAACCCTAACTAAGTGGTTGTGTTGCCTAAACCTAACTTCCTGTGAAAACAGAAGTTTATTTTGAAAAGACACTATGCATGTAACAAGCATATATTGACACGCCGTCCCTGACACGTCCAAAAGTAACGTAAGAGGGGAACCGGTGCGTCGGTCTCCGATGCTGAGGGGCACTGACCAAGCTGCAGTATTTGACGAGTTGGGAGTGAGAATGTGTTGATATAGCATTGTGTGCCTACATTACCCACAATGCAACTTGACCGCAGACAGTTCAGTCAGAGTTTTAGGTGGATTATGCTAGTAGCAGCTAATGTAGCCTCAAGTCGCTAGCTTCAAGTAGAGATGAGGAGCGGGTTAAAGAGGTCTAGTAAGATCAGATCAGATGAGAAGAAGCCAAAAAGGCTTTATGCAACTTTTTCCCTTTTTATGCAGTAGGACTACCCAACACCTGTAAACAGATGTTGATGTGTAAAATCCCCTTTAAGTATAAACTCTGCACAGAGGCTGGTCTAATTGTGTTGAGGTGATTTTCTCTATCAAATGGATCTAAAGATAACAGATACTTAGATTGGATCTTGCAAAGCTGAAATACAAAGCTCTGGGTAGTTGGCACTATGAAACCACTCAAAGCAAAGATTATCCTTCTAACTTAGATTTTGTGAAGTACATCACAATCTGGGAGTTTTTCCCATAAATAAAAAATCCATCCTGACAATACAAATGCATGACTTCAAAAATATGTTTTGAAGTGACGTAAATTAAAATCACAATCTCACTCCGGCAGGACAGTTAGTAGTATAGAAACATCATGGTCCACTGTGCTTTGATGAAGTGATGCTGAAGTGCAGTTCCAGTGGCATTTACTCTGTTTCCAGGCTGTCAGCTCGGTAGATGTTCAACTGTGCAAGCTCTCATCTCTATTTCAGCTGGGAAGCTCTCCGATCATACGTAGGCAGCACAGTGTAAAGGATAAAAAAAAACCTGGCATCTACTGCTTAACACTGGTTCGATGCCGGCAGAAGAGAAGTAATACCTTTTCTGGTAATAATCCTCATTGCCTCTATTACGCTTAACCTTTCTCACCCCACAGATGAATGTTTAAGATTAGCCGAGTAAACAGTGTGCAGACGTGCTGCTCATCTGACTGATTGATCCCTCAGTTGGGAATGTACTGGCAGCTTTTATTGAAAGATACTCACTCACGTCCTAACTTTTCAATAGCTGGCACAGACTTTAAAAGCGCTCAAAAACAGAGACTGGATCTTGTGTCCTAACCGAGGTTTGCTGTGATAATTTAGGGATTAAGAGAGTATCCCTGCAGCTGCGTGGTTTACGGGCAATTAGCTTCTTCGAGGAACACCATCATCTGTTGCTGAAAAGCCTTGGCAGTGGAGCCTGGAGGAGCTTCGGGTGAACTTTCACCTCCAGCCTTGATGGCGTGAAGTGCTTTGTGATGCTACGCAGCCGACTGCAAACGTCACCATCACTCAGCAGAAGAGGAGGCAGATGGAGGAGGCATACTTACAAGTGAAGATTTGGGGGAAAAGGGCGAGTTGCCTTGGATGAGTTACTCTGTGTTAAACTAAAATTCTGTATTAGCTGGAAGTACATCAAACAAACACATTTTGAATGTAACACCAGTTCAAAAAAGACGATGGTTCATGATCTGTAACAGTCTGCTTCCCTGTCTCTGCACATGGAAGGTTTCCATTATAGAGAATTAGCATCATAACTGGGTTAGATGTTCCTGGAAGACATACAGCGGCCGCACAACGAGTGTAATCACAGAGCTCCTTTCTCGTCCTCTCTGCGTTTTTGGCGTTGAGTCATCCCCGTCCCTCACCCCCGCAGATGCAGCGAGGGGCCAGGGATTCCCCAGAAGGCCGTTCCCTGGGAGTCGCTGTGTTTATTGTTCATCGGGGAAGGCTATGACTCCAGAACATCAACGGAAATAGAGAGTACATGCTGTAGTGTGTGTGTGCATCGTGTGCAAGTTTATGAGATTAGCTCTGTAGTAAAGAACTTAACAGCAGCTGCAACAGGCAGGGAAATATTCAGAGGCTTTTTTCTTATTAAATACTGGAAACAAGAGAGAGAAGAGACAGAAAATGGAGATGAGTTCTACTTGCAGTGAGATATACAACAACCACGAGAAGGAAACCCTTGGTGAGTATCTGTTTGGTTGTCTTTTGTGTCTATGGGGGAACTGTTTTAGACCATCACTCTGCAGAGGCAAGAGGGACAACTGGTTTCCATTAAGGCCAATCAAGTCGAGGCATGATGTATCCTCCTCAGATGGGGGTGTTGAAAATGGATGCCCCCTTTCTTTCTTTTTTTATTTCATGGCAAACCTCATTGTTTACTTGAAACTGAAATCTGCTTGCTGAACGCTATTTCACACCCTCGTGTAATTCTCTTAAAGAAACAAGTTGTCGCCTGAGTGTCGCTGTGGTTTAATCTTAAAAGAAACAATGCTTTTATGGTAGTTAGAAAGCAGTACTCATTTTCATCATTGATGCTAGATGTCATTATTAAGCAGTCCAGCTGGGAAAGCTTTGGTGGCTTAAAAGAGACACACAAAAAAAAAGACGCCGTAGGCAAACACTTCCCCATAAACAAACACTCAGACCACAAAATCTGTTCAGTTTATCCTCTTTGCGGTCGTCATTATGCAAACAGCACATAGTTTTTTACTCTGGTAAAAAGCTGATGAAAAAGCTGAGTTATTGTAACCTTGAGGTAAAATGCTCAAGCTGGGGTCCGAGGGGGAATAAACTTGGAGGAGTGAAGCATTTTACTGTCAACATGTGAAGTAGCTGAAGATATTTACACAGATTAATACATTACTGTTAATGTATGTGTAGTGATTTCCTTCAGAGAGGGGGAGGTTTTGGAGTCTTGGAGGCCACTTTAGGGTGTTGAGATAAACCGTTCTCACTCATCACACACACATGCTGTCTCCATTTGCACCACAGGGGAGCAGAGCAACCACAGTAAAAAAAAAACACAACAGGAAGTCTCCAACAGACCCAGCTATCCTCCCTATAGACATCCAGGCGAAGCCAGATGTTCTTCCTCTTTCCCTTGTCCCTCTTGCTCCTGACTCCTCCAACCACCATCACCCCCTCCTCCTCTTTCTCCTCCTTCATCTCTATTTTTCTTTGCCTCCTCTTTTCCTTTCTGCCCTTCCTCCAGCTCCCTCTCTCTTGGGGAGGATGTGTCACCGAGTCACTCGGTCAGCTGAGTCATGGAGGTGACTCTTTTAATCAGCTCCATATGTGCGCTGCCCTGATTTGGTGGTCTTCAGCAATCAGCCCTGACCCGCGGGCCAATCACAGAGCTCCCCCCTCCGACGGTGCTCCCGGCATGCCATGTCATCACTGCATATTAGACTTCAGTAACCCACATGATTTGATGCTGTTTTGAGCTGAAAGGGCCACTGTGTTTCAAAAGAAAAAAAATGATGAAACACAACTAGAATCCCTAAATTTGAGGTTTGCAGAGCAGCGGTAAACTAATGACTTCACTGCAAGAAAATCTGACTTTTTTAATTAAAATGTGGAGGGGCATTTTAATGGGATATATCACTCGTACAGCGCTTTTCTTACGTTGTTTTCTGGAATCTGTCAGTTCTTTTATGGTTGAATATAATCATAGACTATCTAAGAAGTGGACGTAGTCACCGTGACGTCACCCATTGGTTTGTGGACTGCCGTTTTGAAGCCTCGGGTTCGGCATTTTAGCCGTTGTCATCTTGGTTTTTGGCAGTTTTGGGATACATGTTATTTTTTTGCAAGTGACACGAGAGGGTGGAGCTAAAGATCAACCAAACTCTGACGAAGACATTTTCAGGGGTAAAATATGTTATAATTAACTTTCATGAACTGAAAAAACACTGGGAAAGGGTTAAAGTTGTAAGACGAAAATACGGACAACTCCCAGACCTAACAACCCTGTGGTAGCGACCTGTCAATCACAAGGTAGCCACGCCCTAAAGCATACCCTGCTTTATGATCTATTTGACTTTAAATGGGACCATAATTAACTAAATGAACATCATGCTGTATTGAAGAAGACTTGAAACTGGAGATTGAGACCATAAACTCATGTTTACAATGTCTACTGAGGTAAATCAAGTAGGTAGTAGGCTCATTTTCTCATAGACTTCTATACAATCAGACTTTTTGCAACCAGTGGAGTCGCCCCCTGCTGGCTATTAGAAAGAATGCAAGTTTAAGGCACTTCCTCATTAGCTTCACTTTTCAGACCCTGGAGGTAGCCCGCTGTGTATAATGTAAACAGTGAGTTTGTATGGTACACATAAAAATTGCATGCATACACACGCATACAGTATTGCGTGTCCCCTGCCTTGCACAGTTAATCAAGCTCGGATTCTAATTGAATTTATTTGCCATAAATCTTTTGCTCAAAGCTGCTTTTTAGGCTCTCGGGGAGGCTAATAAAATAACCCTCCTAACACGCAGCAGACCTCTCCTTTAATCTTTGGTTCCCACAAGAGGAAATGGTAACTTCAGTCACTGGTGGGTCATGAGTTTCACTGACAACATTGTTTATTGTTTAGTGAGAGCAATATGGAAAATGTTTGCTTTGCTGAAAAGAGATATACAGCGGGAATGTGTCCGAATTTTTTACCCAGAATCCCCCAAAAAAGGCTGTTCTTCAGGCTTGCAGGACAGGAAAAACATTTACTTTTTTTTTTTCCTGTTTCCACACTGGAGATGATAGATTTAGGATCTAAAGAAAAAAGAATTTGCTGAGAGAAAGACCATTGACTGAATTGCATTTCTGCAGTGAATCTATCAACGGTAACCTGATAAAATATGGACAAGATGGAGCGGTGATAGAAACTGACGAAGGCACATCAAAATGTTTGTTATGAAGCCAAGAGGTTGTAGATTGCTGTTCATACACAGTCCTCAAGATAAATTATCGCCTTGTAGACCAGGTTATGTTACTGACTTGGGATCAGTTTGTCAATCTGGACAGTTAATCTCCACCAAGAGTCAGTTGTGTAAAATGATTATTCAGAGTTCAATAGCACATGAGACCTATAAGACCTGTAAATGGAAACTTATAACAATGTTCCAACAGATTACCTGATATAAACAAATAGACGGATGCATTCATGCTTCCGTACATTTACATTCACAACAAAAAAACACAGCCTTGTGTGACATTCAGCTCCAGCTTTGACAGGAAGGAAACATTTTCTGCTGAATGTTATGAAAATCTCTCTCAGGCCTTCAGTCGTGTATGCTGATGGAAAAAAATAGTTGAGCCATATCAACAAAGGAACAAATGAATCACTCTCTCCTTCCAGTAAGTCGGGATCAAATCCATTTTATAACCAGCATCTTTCTTTAATCATAAACTATTCTTAGACAACATCTTTTTAACATGTCGACTACATTTTGCAGTCAGCCGTTTGGCTGATCGGTGATAAGTGCACATCTCTCTGTTGTGGTTGAACTGGGACACAGGAAGCAGCACATATTTCCAGAGAACATTTGGGTTTTGGAACCGCTTTCATCTGTTTTGCAGCCAACATTGACTTCACTGCAGCTTGATTCGCTCAAGTTGTTGTGAGTATTTGATATTCCTGTAAGCTGAGTGGTGGCAGCGCACCAACAAAATATAGATAGAGAAAGCACAACAGCAGCACAGTAAAACCATCGATGTCCCTTAAAGGTACAGTGTGTAGGATTTTGAGACATCTAGTGGTGTGGTTGCAGATTGCAACCAACTGAGTACCCCTCCGCTCACGTCTCCTTTTCCAAGATTGCGGTAACGCGAGTCAGTGAGTGCAAAACCGTGGTAATGCCGTTTGACTCACTCAGAGGCCATCTTACCATAATAACGCTACTTTAAGAGCAACGGAAGTCAGACAGTGGCTGGCGGTACCACGGTTTTGCATTCTGCGGTTCACGTTACCGCAGTTTCACAAGCGTGTCGGAGAACTACGGTGGCCTTCAGGTAACAAAAAAAACCCAAAAGGCTCTATCTAGAGCCAGTTTTTGGTTTGTCCGTTCTGGGCTACTGTAGAAACATGGCGGAGCAACATGGCGGACTCCATGAAGAGGACCTGCTCCATATGTAGATATGAAGGGCTCATTCTACGCTAACGTAAACACAACGATTCGTAGTTTCAGGTGAATACACACTCATGAAAATATAGTTCTGAATATTATATTCCATTTCTGCTAACAGATCCCCCGAAATGTTACACACTGTTCCTTTAAATACGAAGCTAAAGCCCGGAGAAAGTTGGCTTAGCTTTGCATAAATACTGGAAACAGGAGGCAACAGCTAGCCTGGTATGGGTCTCTCCAAACGTAAAATCCCTGGACTCTTTTTCAACGTGAGGTTGCCAGGCAACCAGCAGAGACTAGTTACTAGTCACTACACCCGGCCAAGAAATAGTCCACAACCCATAAAACCACAAATTGTCATTATTTAGTGAGCTTTAGAGTTGCTGGCAGGAGAGTTTTTTATACTGCGGAGGTTATTTCCGCCTGCTTCTCAAGGCTTATTGAAAGAGGCTGGGATACGGGTCTTGAGCTATGGGGTATGACACATGCACAGTGTAACTGGAGCCGGGCTTGTGCGTTTCTATTGGCTCAATTTCTCAATTTTTGGCTCAAGTGCAGACTGCGCATGTGTTGTACCCCAATAATATGATACGATGATGACACGTGACATCTCCTCTTTTCACCCTCCTTTACTGCTTCCAGTCTTTATGCTAAGCAAAGCTAAGCCAAGCTATTCACCTGATGGCTGTAGCTTCATATCTAGTGCAAAGATATGAGGGTGGTATCAATCTTCTGAACTAAATCTTGACAAGAAAACAAAGTGTATTTCCAACAAATGTCAAGCTATGCCTTTAAAGATGTTTTTTTTTTTTTCTTTTCTAAACTTAGAGATGTTCTGTGTTAGTCATGGTTTTAGTCATGAGTCAACCACATTTTTGAGGGATGGAGACTTTTGTGAGAGAAAGACAGAGAGAGAGAGAGAGAGAGAGAGAGAGAGACCTGAAGGATTGAAGGAGGGAGATGAACAAATGCTTTCAGTGCGGACACACACACACACACACACACACTCACACACGTATATATATAATCCAATACTCTCCTCTGTGAAACAAAGCAGTGGGAGGGAGAGAGAGCAGATGGACACACACAAGGACAGGGAGGTAAGAAGGATATTGCCTCTTGCCTTGTGCAAACACACACACACACACAGGAAATAATGAAAATAAATGTTCCTGTATTTTGACATAAACAAACTCTCCCACTGTCTTTCATTCGGATTAAACTGCACACACACGCACACACACACACACACACACACACACACACACACACAGCTTTTATCTCTAGTGGGTTTACTTAATCGCACGTGGTCGGAGATAGCCTGCTGTATCCACAATGTTCTCCATTCACTTTCTCTGAATGAGGGGTGTGACTCCCCGGCCACTTGGGATGGCGGTCATGTGACCTGGCTGTGGGCGTGGCCAGAGGGTGGGGGGGGGAGCAGCAGCACCAGCAATCCAGCCTCACCAGCTGGAGCTGTGATTGAGAGAGGAAGAGAGTGCAGGAGAGGAAGAGAGAAAAGAGAAGGAGAGGAAAGGGTTGGGTGAGTTGTCGATTTTTTGTGTTTGCGGCGTGCTTTTCTGTCTTACGAGGAGAGCTGTGAATCTTGGCCGAGAGGAGATAAAGGGGGGTTAAGGGGAGAGAGAAACAAGGAGGGAGAGGTGATCTGGTGCTCTGAGGCTGTTGGTGTCAAAGTTAGTTAGCCAGGTGTCTGGTGTGTGCTGTGAAGTTTTGAGGCGGAGAGGTGGAGTGTGTTTTTGGCAGGAGATCTGTAGAAAAAGCCCTAATTTAGCGTGCAGGCCTTGTACTTTCTCATTTCTTCTATTTTTTCTCAATCCTTTCCCATTGTTCAGGGAGAGTTTGGGGGGTCAGCACTACCACTCGTTCCCTCCTCCCCTCCTCTCCTTTTCTTACTCCCTTTCCCCTCCCATTGTGTCTTCAGCTCTGGAGCATGCATGGATAATCAATCTGCCATAATGGGGGGACAGAGTGTTGACCAATCAGGATAGACCACCATTACTCTTTAAGGTCTCCGGGGCGCTCTCTCTCTCTCTCTCTCTCTCTCTCTCTCTC
>CAKALU010067933.1:0-23256 GCA_916700995.1 Hozukius guyotensis | reverse complement strand
TCTCTCTTCCCCCCCCCCCCCTCTCTCTCTAGTCATGTTTTCTCCTCCAGCATCACGTCAGACAGAGTTTCCAGCCTGACTTTGATCCAGTGCAGTGGATTAGCCAGGCACTGATGGAGCCAAGCTGTTTTCGACGTGATTTAGTTTTTTGACGATCCCTTGTGTCTGCTTTCTCCGGAGAGTTTGTTGCCAAGTTGAAGGAGAGTTGAGGAGTCGAACAGGTCATATTTTCAGTTTTGCTCTTCCACAGGGAATAGTAAGAACGATCCTCTCTTCCTCTCTAACTCTTCTTCTTCTTCTGGGAAAAACATCAAGTAGTCACTTAGCTTTTATTTTCCATGTTTTCAGTCAGTGCGTCACATGGTCTACTTTTACCCAGCATGCAGTACGGTGGCTGAGTAGTTGCTTTGTTGGATGCTGCAGTAAGATGTTGTATAGATGTCCTTGCTTTGCACCTACCAGCCGCATTGTATCTCATGAATTGATTTGACCTTGTACATTAAGACTACTGCATGAATAAAACACACTCCCTCAAGTAAGAGTGCCCAGAAGAACATTATTGAATTAAGAAATTAATTTATATTCCCACAGTATAGTCAGCCTGCAGTGTCCATGAGCTGGAGCTTATAGCACACAATACATTTGATACCAGCAAACCGCTAATGCTGCCTCATATCTGATTTACATAAAGCATTATTACAATATGCTTCACAATAGGCGCCAGTTAAAGCCACTCAGCCATTGTTTAATCAGATTAGCTTGTTGATTATAAGTAATTCAATACCACAGATAAACACTTCATTAGGATTGTTTGGCACCAGCGGCGTGAAATAAATTCACACAGAAGTTTTTTCTTGCTGTTATCTAATACTTGATATCATACCAGTCCAGTCCTGTCAGAGAAAACTTAAATGCCAAAAAGAGATTTTGCGCTGCAGGTGCTGATTCTTTAAAAGGAAATCCACCCCTGTATAGATTTAACATGTTGTTCCCATCATGTTGGAGAGTTTCGTACACTTTTGTCCCCGTGTTTTTGCACCCAAGAATTTGCCCTGAAGGCAGCAGAGTTGGGAGGAGGAGAGGCATGAACATGTTTAACTGTAAACAACCAGACTGTTTGTCTGAAAATATCCGTTCCCACATTACAGTACGTCTTCATAGTCCTCTGGCTAATTGTATCCACATGTGGTATAATCTCATGTGGTCTTGTCTTCTTTTCCTGTTCCATCCAGTGAGTGAAGGATGTAGTTAGTATGTGACGTTACTCTTTTTGGTTTCAGCATATGGAAGTAGAAAATGATGGCCTTTTTGTGAAATGCAATAGTTAAAGGAAACAACTCGTCTGGCAGTGTGTATCACTCTAGCTGCCCGCGGTGGGAGGATGTTTTCTGTTCTACATGTATGTCACAGGGGGGAGGAAGTCAGACATGTCATGTCCTGTTAGAGGTGACAGGTTGTGGAGAGGTGGGGAGAGGGTGGTATAAACCAGTCTGTGGCAGTATTATGCCTCAAGCAAAGCATTATGGGTCATCCGTCACTGTGTTTTTGATTCTAGGATGGTAACAGGAATTGCTTGCACAAATATTGTTATTTATATTAGAATTAGGGCTGCACGATATTGGAAAAATATCTAATTGCGATTATTTTGACTGATATTGCAATTCTGATATGATTTGCGATATTAGAGGGAGCGATAAAATGGTATTTTGACACACATTTCATACCTCGACTCCTGCAATTTAGGCCATATTGTGATTTTGATAAAACATTTAGATTAATTGTGCAGCCCTAATTAGAATCAATTTCCAAAATGTGTTATTTTATACTATACAAAGGTCTATACAAAGATGTTTAAGCATCTTAGACCACATGCAGCACACCAGTCATTCTTGTATCCTGTGTTTCTCTTCACAGTTGGATTCAAACATTTGGTTCTAAAGTAAAAGCAAATGGTGAACTAATAAAGAGAGCTAATTAGCGGTGCATTTTATGGACAACCTAATGGTGCGACTTGGAGAAAAACTTCAAGTGTAGAAGTCGGCTCTGAACAGCGCAATGCTTCTCATGTCTTCTCCTCCGCCGTTCATATATTCATCCGGCCCCTTTCCCGCTTCATACTTGGTGGTTGTGTGATTTACTGCACCGTTGGTTTGTCCTTTACCCTCTACAGTTCCCCTACTGCAGCTGTGGATGGGTCTGCGGCTGGACCCTCCTAGTTTTCCCCTCTATGTTTCTCAGAAATGGGCTTTGGGTTACGCCTGTGGTCAGTTAGCCAATAGTCCTGAGAGCTGCAGAACAGCAGTAGAACAGCAGGCTCTTACAGTTGTACTCTGCACCACAATGACCGCCCTGCTGCGTTGGGCTTTGCTTTCTCGTTCTCTCAGTCTCTGCTTACAGCCATCGATCCTGTCGCTGTTTTTGTAGTATTTATCTCACATCTCATCTCTCCACGGTCATGCCCTTTACCTCAGTGACCCTCCCTCCACACCTCTTTCTCTCCATCTCTTCTCACTCTTTAAATCTTTTTTGAGGCGTTTTGGGACAGGTCATTATCTACACTACCAGAAGTTTCCGTGTGGAGAGCTGTATTTCAACACCATCTGCTTTGCTCCACATCAGGCCAGGGGTCGCATTCTCCGTGGGCCGGCACCAGTGACAAGGCTGAAAGATGATGTGGGCCAGTAGCATTCTTCAGACCCTTTTCTGAAGTGCCGACGTCTGTTTGTGTCGGCCGTAGCCGTCATCGACCTCACCGAACCTCATCGTTTTACATGGCAGGGAGTTGTTATGATGGAGAATAAGGCAGGTTTTTTTTTAACCGCCACGTTCCTTTGGTTTCAAAGTATGGATGGGGAGATTGAGTGAGAGGGATTTCCTCTTGGATGTACATGACAGCCCAGTGAGAACTGAACCTATATCCTCTATCCGACTCCCTTCTGTCGACCTCACTCTGTCACTACCTACTGTAGACACAGCGTGTTATCTCCCTCAAACAGTGTAGCATTAAGCTTGTGGCCTCTGCTCCTTTTAAAAACATGCATACGCTTGACATTGAAGTCAACACACCAGGCAAAGACTGGCAAATCCTTTCATAGAGATTTAAGAGAGACTTGTGTTTTTGAAACATATTTCAGTATTGTGACTGGCCCAATATCAGACCTTTTTATAGGGTGTAGACGAAATATTATTAACACTTCTTGGAAAGGGAAAAGGACATTTAAGGTAGCGCAGTAAATCTGAACTCTAAGCGCTGCCACAATATAGTATCAAGTGTTTGAGTTCCTGTGTTTGGCCTATGCTGTCATTATTTTGACTGTAGACTCCGACATGAATACTTTCCCTCTTCTCTGACTAATGCATCTGATGATTTGGTCACAGTTGATACATCGTTATGTCTTGTGTTTCTTCGAAGACTTGTATACCACGTCTCAATATACTGTAGCTGACAAATGCTGCTGCTTGGTGTTGTACCCCATATGGGCCACCTGTGTAGCAATGTTTGTAGCATAGGCTGTATATAAGAAGTGGACATAGTAACCGTGACATCACCCATTGGTTTGTGGACTGCCGTTTCGAAGCCTTGATTTCAGCATTTTGGCCATCACCATCTTGTTTTTGTGCAACTAGAAGTGACACGAGAGGGTGGAGCTAAGACACAACCAAATGCTGAATTTTCAGGCAACAAAGTGTTAAAATTAACTTTCATGAACTGAAAACACACTGTGAAAGGGTTAAAGCTCTAAGACGAAAACACGGACAACTCCCAGACTGGACAACACCGTGGTAGCGACCTGTCAATCACAAGGTAGCCACGCCCTAAAGCATCCCCTGCTTTATGGTCTGTCTGAGTCTAAATGGGACCATAATTTACTAAATGAACATCATGCTGTATTGAAGAAGACTTGAAACTAGCGATTGAGACCATAAACTCATGTTTACAATGTTTACTGAGGTAATAAATCAAGTGAGAAGTAGGCTCATTTTCTCATAGACTTCTATACAATCAGACGTTTCTTTGTTGTCGGTGAAGCTTGTTTTGCAAATTCAGTCTACAAGCCTTTAAGGAAAAAAAGACATACTGACATTACTTAGAGGAGTTTATTTTACACCCAGCTATCATTTTTGGACGATCAGGAGTCTATTTTTATGGCTGATGTTGTCTTTTTGAATCGAGCTCTTTTTTTGAAACATGTACTTATCTGAACCTTTGTCTCTGCAGAGCACAGCTAGTGATGCACTCTGGGTTTAAGCCATACGCTCTGCATAACAGATTGTGTGTCTTGTTGTCACAGTTGGGGGTTGAGTTCCACGAGTTAGTGTCATTACTCATTATCAGGAAAATAAGCAATTAAAGTAGAGCTGGAAATGGTAGTGATGTTTTTATAGTGCTTGTGTCCCAATATGAAATGCTATATTTCTCACTCTGGCTTAAAAAGCGAATTCTTTACCCGACCGTACCCATAAAACTACTCCATAAAATTTTTAGATGATATTAAATTGTGCATATATTAATCCTGTATTCCTGTAACGCACTTATGACTGTCAGTCAACTCTTGTGCGAAAGTCTTCTTCTTTCTGGACCCTCCATCCATCTCATGCAGACTTCAGCAGGCATAAAACTTTACGATCTCTTCCTCTTCAGAGGGAGCCACCAAAGGGCCAGTGGAAATGTCATCTCCGGTTTATAAAAGAGAGAGAAAACATGCTTGCATAGACACTAAGGAAAGGGAAATATCCAACTGCACCAGGGCAGAGACTCACCTCATGAGAGCCATGTTTTATAGAAAAATAAGAGAGCCTTCAAATAGCAGACAGTGTTTAAGAGCTGTCGGTAACGGTGTGTGAGTAGAAGAACAGACATGATACCTTCTTTTCCCGAAGCACAACCCCCTCAGGAGTGACTGGACAGCTTGTGAACATATGCTTAGACAGACTGAAGGCAGGGAGGGGAAGAAAACCAGGTATCTTGTTCGGCAAGCATCGCTGGAAAAATGCACTTGTACAAGACGTTTTTAAAAGTGAAATATAACCTTTTAAAAAAAGTGTGAAGTTTGGTAGATATCCTCAAAAATCAAGTTAAATTTGAAAGACTGAATCATTGAATTTGATTACTGATTTGTCATACTGAAGTGTTAGACAGTTATCAGGCTATTAAATAGGCGTTATCAGTTGCTATAAGCACCATAGATGTGGGTCAATAGGGGCCTACTACACCCACTAGTAGGTTTTGTCATCTAATCACATGGTAGATCACCGAAAGAAGGTATAAAAGATCACGACAGTGACCTCTAGCGACTGTAGTAATTATGACAGGAGCAGAAGCGGAAGTCAGGCGCTGTAGTATAGACAGCGTGAAACTCCATATGTGGTGTAGGTGTTGGTGGCTCCTGTTGTTGTCTTTGTGTTCACAAGCGTTAAGTTTAACTTTCACTTTTGAAACATAGTTTTTGCCCCTACTGACCCACATCTATGGTGCTTATAGAGACCAATAATGCACATTTAATTGCCTGATAAAAGTCGAATTGGATGGCATATGACAATAAATCTCTTAGTTGTCAACATTACGTTATTTTATACAGGACAAAAGTGATAAACTGTAAAGTCTTGAAGTGAAAGAGTGCTCCAATAGATTCAGTGGAAAACATTATAGCCCGATGCAGCATAATTTATTTTTGTTAACCCTGAAAGCAGCATAGCTCAGTGGAGACCAGAAAACACAAAACTGCTCTCGGGCAGCATTCTTGTCCGGCCTCAGCCTTCACAGAGAAGTAATACATCATGTTAATATTTCAAGAGGTATGTGACATGTAAATATTTAGCTGACGGATATCAATGACCACCATCCTGAAGCATCGAACCCACTTCCTTACACTGACCTGTAATGTTACCCTCCTGGAAAACCAACACAAAGTGTTCCCCTTCGATCAGATACTACTTTTCCATTTTGCTGTAACAGAGAATCCCCTTCCCGCTCTGGGACTCACACATAACTCAACACTCCCCTCTCCAGCCTTTCATTAAAATCCCATCAGGCACATCACATCCAACTCTACATTTAATATTCACTGAGTGAATGTGCCAATGCCAGAAACAAAGCCTTCATTGTCTTCTTGAGAGGCCTCTTAAAAACCAAAGAAATTCAGCTTCCTTCGATCCACAAGCACCACTTCACCACTTGTCAGCCCTGCTTTATATTATATGAGAAAGTAGGCTTTAGTGTGTTATTGTTCTGACAGTATTAGTATGGTAAATACCCTGCAGAGAGGGAAAGAAAAACAGGGGTTGAAGGACAAAAAAGGAAATCAGTAAACCGATTCGTGGCATGCACAACAACATGTAATGAGCCAAACTGTTGAAATGAGTGTGGTTGAAGACTGACCCTCTACATACGGAACTGGTCTTTATTAGTTTTCAGTTCTGTATTCAGAAGAACAGTTCATCTCACAAGTTTTGCATACAGCATTAATGTGCATGTTATACTCATGCTGATGTTTTGCTCCACCTCTAACGATGAATTGTTTGGAAAATCCTGCTGCTGTCATGCAGGATACAGTTGCAGGGAAATGAGAACTCCACAATACGACTATTTTCTTGTGTTATCTGTAGCTGGCACATGGGATTGAACTTTATTTCACTGTGGCTGACTATGCACTGGTTGTGTGCATTACATAGAGCATCATAAGGTATAAGGGTGAAAAGTAGCCCCTGGGAAACTAAATAAAAGAGTAATAGTTCATTAAAGGAGCACTCCTGTGATTTTGTATTCCATAAAGTTGGGGGACTTACAACGAGAGACAGATTTAAAGAATCGTCAAATTTGAAGCAGCAGAGGCCGAGATATCCTGACTTTTAGTCCCCAGTACATGGGTCATGATCCAAAAATACTGGATCCTACAATTTCCATAATGCAGCTTGGTAGCATTTTTCATTATATCCTCCCACTCACTAGGGCTGGGCGATATGGCCAAAATCTTCTATCACGATATAGGTCATTTCATATCATGATAACGATATATATCACGATATAGCATGTTTTCTGGTAATTCAATAAATAAATAGCCTATATGAAATAGCCACGTGGTAAAGCCTCTTTTCGTATATACTCCTGTGTGAATAAAATACTTGACAAATGAAAAGTATTTTCTCATTTTAAGAACTTGCAAGTGCAAATGAACATAACAGTTTAAAGTGAAATTATAGAGAAAAAAGAAAAAAATATAAGCCTAGCCTATATCGCGATGGAAACAATATAGAAAAATATATATGATAGACATTTTTATAGCATTTTGACGATATATATCGTCATATTGCCCAGCCCTAATGTCCACATCTTTCAAACTCCATGCCCCCAACACAGGCTTTCTGTTAAAAAATGGATGTCTCCAAACTCACATCCTCAGTATTATTTTCTCAGACTTGACAAGGCTCCCCTCAGATCCACAGAAAACATCATACATTTGCTTTCACAAGCTGAGCAGTTGCTCCTCTTCGTGACGAGACATTCATGTGTCAAATTTGAGCACCCATTTAAGATACAAACGTTTTTAATGCGGATGTAGTCTTACATAGCCAGACCTATCTCCACACTGCTTTAGCGCTGGAGAAAGGTCTGTCTGAACCCATCATAATTCAACACTGAGGGGGAAAAAAAACTTCTCTGGGTTGTTTGTATTTCTTTAAACCAATCACAATCGTCTTGGGGCCAGCTAAACCCAGGATGCATAGATGGTGCCTGCATGAAACATACAGATAGCAGAAGGTGAGGAGAATCCGTCTGAAATAGGCGTCCAATGGCAGACTTATACTCACAGTGCACATCCTGTGAATCAGACTAATGCGGATGTGAAAGCTGTGGTTTTGTCTGCTGTGTAGCCCTCAGTGACAAACAGGAAACCAAACATCTACCATAACTGTTTGAGTGAAATACAAGCACCAATAAGACAACACTAATGCTCCTGTCTTTCAGATCGTATTAATACACTGTAGGCCATGAATGAACAGCACAGTGTCATCCGCAGAAATGTAAGGATATATATATAAATAGCAATGATAGAACTTGAAACAGCCCTCATTCCACTATATGTGCTCTCATCTGAAGCTAAAGGAGTGGAGTCCTCTCTTTGATGGGATCTATCCATTCATGCAAAGAAAACGCCTGAACTCATCTCCATTCATTAAACAAAGCTCTAAAAGTCAGCTAATCCTAAAATACCGCTTTTGCTTGTCACAAGGCAAAGAAAATATAAATTCCTCTGCCTACAGTGGTGTATTTATTGGAAGCAATCTTCACACATAACATCTGTCTACAATTTAATAAAGTTGTTTTCATTTGGAGACTGTGTGTTGATGAAGGGAGATTAGAGCAGCAGGTCAAATGAGGCCAAAGTTTTTATGTTTCCTCATTGAGCAGTTTCGATGCACCTGTTTCATTTGAATGAACTGTGCACAGCACTGACTCACTGTGGCTTTTTTGGCTTCAGTTATATAATAATAATAATTGTAAGAGCCATATCTTAAGAAGCATATAAGAATATAAAGAATATTAGAATATACTTTGAAGAATGTAAAATGTTATTTTTTCTCATTTAGGAAATGCATATGTTTTGTTATAATTTGTATAAGTAGCGCTTCCGTAGATAAATAAATTATGTCAGAGTCGCATTTTGATGAGTCACTTATCAGAAACATGTCTACGGAGTGCAATAGTTTTTTGACCTAGTTAAATATGTGTTTGTACTGTTTTCTACTTCAGTAAACAGTTAAAAACTTACCCTGGAGATGTGTTTAATTTGAGTCAAGCTTGCTACAATAATAACTTTATTTGTATAGCACCTTTCATACATAGAATACAGCTCAAATTGCTTTACAGTATGGCATTATAAACAACACACAGCAGAAATAAAATACAAGGAACAACTTCATGAAAATAGAATAAAAGATCCAATAAAAAGGCAGAGAAATAAAAGTACTAAAAATGGTAGAATAAAAAGACAAAAACATTAACTACACTCTTGCCTGAATAAATAGGTCTTCAGATGATTTTTAAAAATGTCAACAGAGCTTGCGTATCGGATGTAGCATAGTAGCTAAAAGCAGTTTCCCCACATGTTTTGTGGGTTTCTTTAGGAACAGTTAAAATACCAGCATCAGAGGACCTAAAGGCTCTTGTTGGTTGATAAGTTAAAAGGTCCGAGATTTAAGAAGGTGCTATATCATTAAGTGCTTTGTAAGTGAGTACAAGAACCTTCAAATCAATTTTAAAAGGAGTTAAATGAAATGAAACGCCGCTCTTTGAAGGAAGTTTATTCCGGTGAAGTCTCACATGCGTCGTTCTATTTTGATGCACCCGTTGGGTCTGTCTCGTTTGAGAGCAGTCAGAATCCAACGGTCGAGGCCACTGATCTGAGTCATACTGTACGTCTGTAATGAGGTTACTCATCCCGAAATGTAGTTCGCCGTGGCAAAGGTTATCAACGCTTTCTCTGTGGAACATCACAACGCTCGAATGCAGAAGTGACTCATGAAGAAACACTTTGTTGTGGATGTAAAATGTCACTCTGAGGCGCATAAATAATGATGTTAAGAAGCAGTGAAAGACGTTTGCTAATGGCCAGCTCATCCACGGCCCTGAGGATGAAATCATTAGGATGCAGTGTTGATGAAAATGAAAGTGCTCTACTGGAAAGATAAGTGAATATTTAAGCAGGCTGGGTAACATTTTTGACTCTTGGCACCGCCGTTTTGTCCTTCCTTTTTCCGTTGCATGTGTTCTTGTTACTACGCCTGTGTGTTTTCCTCTGCTACAGTATGACTGTTTGTCTATTCTTAGAGAGCAGCCATTGAGCCAGCAGATGGCCCGGGGCTGGCATTGTCACGGTGCCCAGGAGGCAGTTTGGCTGCAGACCTGGAGTATGTCATTACAGCTAATCTGCATTCTGCCATTCAAGAGGCTACTGATGCAATCGGTAGATGGAGTTCAGTGCAGGGTTAGCCAAATGACTCTATCCAAACATTTGCAAACATCTCACAGGCTAAAGATAAATCGATCCAAATACCTCAGGATCACTTTCCAAGATGCTGCATTTCTGCGTCGGGTTTCTTGAGGACAGCGACGCAGCACTAAATCAGCTTTAGTCCACCGTGATGAGGTATTAACAGGAGGTTCAAGTTACAGCATGTACTCCTGAATGTCAGGATGTGCTGTTTTTTTACTGATAAAATTAATGTCCTAGCATAAAGGGAAACTGCCTCTTTGGTTGTGGAAGTTACTGTGCAAAAACTCAATCTTGTATACTGATCATTTACTGACTACTGATGATGGACACAGGGGGGATGGATTTTTCTTATTTCCCCAAGATTTTAGCGATTGATTTGTCAAGGTTTAGCCGAGCAACGTGATATCACAGCACAGCTGATCAGTTAACCAGTAGACTGTCTGACAATTGAAAGTTGGAAAGACTGGCAGATACTATAGAGCAGGTATATTCAGTTGCTTTTTTAAAAGGGCCAGATTTGAAAGAACACATTTATACTGCATGCAAAAAACATTTGCCACAAACTGCATGTGATTATCTTAAGGTGGGGATGTCTGTAAAGGGGAGACTCGTGGGTACCCATAGAACCCATTTCCATTCACATACCTTGAGGTCAGAGGTCAAGGGACCCCTTTGAATATCATCATGCCAGTTTTCCCTTGACAAAATTTAGCCTAAGTTTGGAGCGTTATTTATTTATTAGTTATTTAGCGCCCCTCCCAATGGTCGGTACCAATGGATTCCTTACGTATTCTAGTTTCATATGATACCAGTATCTTCACTCTAGCTTTAAGACTGAGCCCTCTACAGTCTCTTAAAGACAGTAACGTGGGCCGGGATTGCCGGCGATCCCGCGGGTCAGGGGGTTAAATACTTTTTTCATATTTATAAATAATCAAAGGGCCGAATTGAGTTCGTTAAAAGGCCAGATTCGGCCCACAGGCCGCCAATTCAATAGGCCTGCTATAGAGACTGTTTAAGGTGTGGTACCCTCCTTATGGTCCAAAATTGTAGCTTGGAGGAGAAGAAAAGGGTGTTGAGTTCAGAGCTGACTCATCAATACTCCCATGACTTTGGATTTTTAAGGTGTGCAAGTGTGTAGGAGGGTGAGATTGTGCAAAAACATGTGTGAAGCAGAAAAGGCTATGATCCTAGCATACACACACATTGTTTAATTAAGAGGTAGTTAAAGTGAATCTTTTAAGATATACCATCAACGTTTCAACCTCTCTCAGAGTGTAAATGTGTGTTTCTGTTTCCTATGACACAGGTGGTCCCAGTTGTACCCTTAAATTAAAAGCACCTACACAGTGGGCTGCTCATAGTGGTTATTAAAGCAGCACCTTTCCCAGGACAAAGCCACAGAGAGCCAAAGAAGGACTTTCTTGTGGAAAGTCTGTAATTCATAGTTGCAGTAAAAGCTCACAGCCTTCCACCGTCTCCTCCATCTCACACTTTCCGTCTCATCTGAGGGAAAGGCAAAACTCTGAGCACATCATATAATGTTCCACTGTTATTTGTGCTGCATTTATATTCTTATAATTATTATGTTGCAAAGACATGTTACAAGCATGGCTGTCGCTGTGTTTATAATGTCAGACAGACAAATCAAAAGCACAAAGACTTCTATGTTCTTAGAAATGCTGGTGCCATATGAGAAATCATAATCAACCCAAAACAGACAGCTACAGTGTGCCGTACCTGCATGTAGTCAGGATGGCTGTCTCCACTCAGCTTCAGGTATATGAGTCTGTGGTTTGTAGCGTCTGTGACTGCAAACCTCACACAGACAATACCACAAGTTTCTGTCACACAGCACAGGAAATGTTGTCTCCTCCTACATGAAGAAGAGACTCTGCTGCTGCAAGCGCACACTAGCACATTTGGCAGAGTCGAGCTGTTGGCACGCAGCCTTCGTCTTCTACACAACAATCGATCCTCCTTAAAGTGAGGTAAGCCGTGATTTGTAGTTGGCAGCGCTTTCTCCCGACGAGGTCTGTTCATTTTGTCTCCCTAATTCTTTTAGGATTATGAAAAACTAATTTACAGATGTTCTGTTTCACTTTGGTTACTGATAGGTTTCTGAAAAGTCTGAATTTCTCTTGTGGGCTGTGCTACTAACACAAGGTAATCGAAATGTATGCAACATTAAAGAGCAGATGTGCGCCTGTTCCCATGTGATTTACTGATAAGTTTTACAGCTGAGTGTATGCACTGGAGTAAAGAGCGCTGGGGGAAACAATAATTCTTTATTGAAGAGTTACGGGAAAGTTTGTCTTGTTATTTTATGTTACATCTGCACATGTGTGCACATGTGTGTCTCCCTGCTGGCATGAGTTGGGTTTTTGGCAGACGGTGTAAATGACAAATTATCACCTTTCAGTGTTGTCTTGTACAAAGGCGGGTGCTCATAAATGCGAATTTTAAAGTCTGGTGTATCCTGTTTCACACAGGAAATGACCTGCTCAGATCAGTATCTTCACACTGAACTCGATCTTCTCTGCAGTTAATATGATTTCATGTGTACTGAGTCACGCAGTTGCTTTTTTACATCACTTTTTATTACCAAATTTGTACACTTCACTGCTTACAAATCACGCTTCATGCTTTTATATATCGTATAGATACCATATAAATCTAACATCTCCTTTTATTTCCGTCTCTTTACCCTCAGGGTCAGAGGTCAGTCTGAGCCACAGCAACATGTCGGAGTCCGCCAAGCCCCACCACCCCACCCCCCAGGGTAAAGGGGATAAGACACACGCCAGCGACTTCAGCTACGTGGGCATCGATGCCATCCTGGAGCAGATGAGGAGGAAGGCCATGAAGCAGGGCTTCGAGCTCAACATCATGGTTGTGGGTGAGTCTGACATTCACGCATTTAATTCAACTTTTAACAAAAACAGTCCAAACGTTTCCCAGTTCATCTGCAACTTGAGTCCATGCAGAAAACACTCCGAACACAACCAGAACAACGGCTACATGAGCAGGATTTTTGCTGCATGTTCTTGCTCTCATCACAATGTCGAGTCCCTTCAGAAAGAGTTCAGTCCCCTTGATTTCTCTTGCCCTTGTCGTGCTATGTTGTGTTTTTAACCCTGAGCTTGCCTCCCACAAATTACGCTCATATGCAGCTAATTTGCAATTAACCTTCACTTAATTATGCTTCAGTTGCCATGAGTAGGTATTGTGGGGGAGAATGAAACTGTTAAAGGCTGAAAACGTGTGCTGCTAATGCTAAATAATTGCATATAAAAATATATTTTTTATGAGAAACGGTTGGATACTGTATGAATACAACTGAAAATGTGCGGTATGATGTAAAGATTAGCTTAACTGTTCCCATCCAGCCCGACCTTGACGTTGATTATGCCTTCATGTTAGAGTTAAAGTCTAAACTGACACAGATGTATCCCGAGAAGACTTGAGGCTGTAATTGCTTCCAAATGCAGTTATTGACTCAGTACTGAATTCAGCACAAAAGATCAGAAGGTAACCATTTATAACGTTTTCGATTTAGGCCAGCAGAGACACAAAATGCAGAACAAAGCACATAAAACAGGATGTCACACACAGCCTGCTTAGATTGCAGATCCTCTCACTTAGAAAATACCTTTCTGTTGTTTTTTCTTTTCATCATGAAGCTTCTCCTCAGCTGTCTTTTCATGCATGTACTGTATGTGTTTTAGTTTGTTGTTTAGTTAAGAGTCATGGTGTCTTCCTGAACCAGCTCTTTTACTTTGTGTGTCAACAAACAAACACACTTGAGAGGACAGAAGGAGGATGTCTGGCTGAGAAAGTGGCACAATGATGGCGATTACTCTGCTCACACTTCCTCGGAGAGCAGCGCCGTGCCGCAAGTTACTGTACTGTGCACCTGTTTACATGCTTGTAGGCACGAAACCTATGCTTCAGAGAAAGGAATGTCAAAAGGTGTTTAATTTATCACACGCTGAGATACAGATTACTCAACAGGAATATGTTGAAAAGCCTCAGCTACAACCTGATTGGATTTTGAAACCTTGATGTTTGTATCATGTTGGCATAGAAGGCAGTCGGTCGGATTTCAGGCCCTGCGGGGAAGTGTTTTGTGTACACAGATAGATGGCATGTCAGCACAACTCCAAGGAGGACTGATACTGTTTATCAAAAGAGGCATATTGATTTATAGACGTTGGGGAATGAAGTGAAAGTGTAGTGAGAAAGTGGCAATATGACGAAGTGAAGGTTCTATCTATCTAACTGCACATTTCTGCATAACGCCAACGTGTATCCACTTGTAGTGCTCCGACACCTCGAGGATAAATTAAACTGGTGTCGTGAGACGTGTTGTGAAATGATACTCTGTGCACACACCGGAGTAGAATACAGTAAAAGTTTTACAATAGCAAAGAACAATGATGAGTTTAAACCTGCGCAAAGTGATTTTTGTTTGCCAGAGGGAGCTTTGATATAGTGTCAAGTTCTTCTGGGTAATGCGTCGGCAGATAATTGCCTAACACCTCACTGGAGTCTTATTTCTCTCTGTAAGGCCAGCGTTGACCTGCCTTTTGAGCCTGGTCCCTTAAAATCCTGAGAAAAATGTCTTAATCCCTTCGGTTTATTAGATGTTTGACTTCCTTTTGCTACTCCTCAGATGCTGGGTTGCGTGAGCGATCATACTTGCCAACCTGGAGACCTTAAAAAAAGGGAGCATTTCAAAACCATAGTGGGAGGTCTGGGGGTCCTCCCTTTGTTTCCTGTATTCTGGTGACTTTAAAAGAGAGAAAATAATAAGTACACTGCAACAGCATTTTTATGTTAAACTTTTGATTTTACCTTGAACTGCTAGAAAAGAAAACAGAATAATTTGCCCCTCTGGTGTGAAGTTGGCGCGTGAATCTCTGGTATAAACTAATATTCATCCGTTTTAATTTATTTTTTCTCCTGCTTGTGTATTTCTTTCTCTTAGTTCTCTCCATTTCTTTCTCCTTCTCTCACTCGTTGAAGGTCCTTTCAGACACAACGCGACAACGCCACCACTGCGCTCTGAAACACATTATTTCCAACGGCTTGCGCTGCGTCACAATGGCTTTTTGCTACGTCGGTCAAAGCTCAACTTTGGGCGCTACACGCTGTGCCGCGAGCATAGACTGCTCTCTTCAGCCGGGAAACAACAGTTGGTGTAGCTCTATTGTCGTCCGGGTGGAAACAGTAGGGATTAGACACACTGCTCAGTTCCAGAAACGATAACGAAAAGGGAAAAAAGTGGGAAAATTTGCCATAAATCGGGAGAAGTACAGTAGAATTGTGACCCTGGGAGGGGAATTAAAAACGGGAGTCTCCCGGGAAAATCGGGAGGGTTGGGAAGTATGAGTCAGCTGCCTATTTTTCGCTGTAGGTTTGTTGAGCTTTCTTTGCCTGAACTTTGTTAGATTCCTAGTTGCTTATATGTAAATTAAAGAATGAAGAATGTCAGGATAACTGGATAAAAGTATAAAAACTAGAGCATCCTTTGTGATTCTAATAAAGTTGGTGTCGAGTGACCACGTGAAAGGTCAGAGCAGCTGTGGTCTGGGCCGTGTCCACTGTGGTCTCCCCTATGAGACACATTAGCCTAATCCCTGCCCTCAGCCAGCTGACCTTTTGATTTCCACCACGCAGAGAGGGCAGTTAGGGTGTCTCCGTGTGTGTGTGAGAGAAAATGAGAAAATGTGTGATTGTGGGTGAATGTGAGCAACTGAGTAAACTGAATGTAGAGTGTGTGTGAAAGAGCAAGTGTGTAACAGAGACGGAGAGAGGTGGTGGTGGAAAAGGGCGCCCTAGGTGTCACAGAGGGCCTGGCAGCTTGGCAACGCTCCACACGCCACGCTGCATGCCCACAGGAGCTGTGAGCGGAGGGCGACAGAGAAATATGGAGGGAAATGAAACAGCCCCGAGAGTTGGTGTGTGTGTGCGCATATCCCTTTTATGCAAGAATTATTCAGTCACAAAGAATAACAATTTTGAAAGTTTCTTAATATTTCGAAACAAACACAAAAAATCAAATGCAGATTTTTATTACAAATATATTTATTTTTTGTCCATTGCATCTAGTTGTTTAGAACAAGTACAGGGTTCAACGTTAATGTTTTCTTCAATTGGCCGGCAAGTGAGTCAGAAATCTACTTGCCCAAAGTAAGTTTTTACTTGCCCCTAATTGTATTATTTATATATGCAGCCATGTTGAGATCAGTTGAAGAAATACCAAGCACCGGCCACCAGCCAGAGCACAGCCAATAGGAACGCTCTCTCTCTGAAATGACCTGTGATTGGCCAAAGTCTCCTAGATTTTTTAAAGCCTGAAAACAGAGCCATGAGGAGGTGCAGAAGTCTAGTTATCTCTCAGAACACTTGAATTACAATATGCTGAAAGGTTATTATGGAATTTTTGCCCAATGATGCCAAAAATATTCTGCCTACTGCAGGTTTAAGTAAATTAACATCCTGTAACGCCACCCAGCTAAACTCCTGTTTCCAGGATAATTGAAATGCTCGCTTGCGCTTCAGCCAATAAACTTTGTCTTAACCCGCTGCCATTTTCTCACGAGTGCCTGATCGGTACTGCGCATGTGTGACTCGAAGCGAGATGGCTCACTCATTTGCTATTTCCATCATCAGCTCAAGAAAAAACAATGTGTTTAATTATTTTTTACCCAATGCCTTATCGGGCAAGTGAGTTGCTAGATTTACTAGCCCAAAGTGGCATTTTACTTGCCCTGGGCAAACAGGCAATCCTTATTGTTGAGCCCTGAAATGTCATGAATGTATAAAGCTACACTGTAAAGTCAAGTTTTCACCCTGTAGACTCGTCTTACTTGTCTGAATGTAGAGAAAGTTAAAAATGGCTTTTGAATATTTGCTCACGATAGTAGACATTTTTGCGTGTGTGTGTGGTCTATACAATACATCTGTCCCCTAGGCCTCCACAGCTGGCCTGTCTGACCCTGCAGCTGTCCTGCTATGCTCATGGTCTCTGGACACACACGCACACACACACTCACTTTACAATCCATATGTTAGCGGTGATGTCATGTGCATATTCAGCCTCACTGGTTTTGTGAGAAAAAGCCTAAAAGAAACTCTTGTGTTAGAGTTGAATGACACTATTGTCTTTGTGACTGTCTGGGGTTAAAACCACGACTGAATGTGTTCCCAGTTTCTCTAACTGGTGCATTTGTGTGTGTGTTTTCCTGATCAGGGCAAAGCGGCCTTGGGAAGTCCACCCTGATGAACACCCTGTTCAAATCCAAGGTGAGCCGCAAGTCAGTGCAGCCCAGCCCGGAGGAGAGGATCCCCAAGACCATCGAGATCAAGTCCATCAGTCACGGTCAGCCAGTGTTCATGTTTAGTAGCCTAAATATTGACAGTATTATTATTAATAACGTGTTTTCTGCTGCTCTATCATACTACTTATGTGTTGCTTTCTGTGTCCAAAAGAAATACAAATTAAATATCCTTTCTCTGTGTAGATATTGAGGAGAAAGGAGTGAGAATGAAGCTGACAGTAATTGACACTCCGGGCTTCGGGGATCAGATCAACAACGAAAACTGGTGAGCTGAGGTTACTTTACCTGTTACTAAAGTAATTTCCATCATTGCAAATGTATGGTTACTTGTTCATTCTGAATGGTTATCAAAGCAAGAGTTCAGTGTTTTATCTAAATAACAGTACAATTTTATTATTTTATATAGAATATCGATATAATATAAAAGCAATATAAAATGCTTGTTTTGCACAACACAACTCTGCATGAATCCACATTGTTCATCACTATAATTCTTCAGTTACTGCCGTACCTTATTACACAGCTTTGTTGAATACTCAATTCTGATTGGTCAGTTACGGCGCTCTACAGTCTGTTATTTCTTTTATAGCAGACTGGCTGCTATGAGTAACAGACCGTTAGAAGCAATCAAATAACTTTCAAATAAATCAAATCATTTTTAAATAAATATTTTGTGTCAAATTATTGATTTCTTTAGTAAGTAGCTGCAAATCAATAATTTGACACAAAACGGTCTGCCAGAGTCCGACATCAGAACTGCGCCCATAGCAACGGTCTGTTATACATAGCAACGGTCTGCTATAAAGAAATAACAGACCGTAGAATGCCGTGATTGACCAATCAGAAGAGTATTCAACAAAGCGGTGTAATAATGTGGGATAATGTACAACGAGTGGGTCATTATTGCAAAATTAACCCCTTCAGGGTGATTCAAGTCCTGCTCACCGTTTAGGGGTTAATTTCGCAATAATGACCCGCTCGCTGTACATTATCCCTTACTTGAATAACATGATACAAAGTTAGCTTCTCCTTCCTGTTTCCTTTGTCAGCTGGCAGCCCATCATGAAGTTCATCAACGACCAGTATGAAGCCTACCTTCAGGAGGAAATCAACATCAACAGGAAGAAGAGGATCCCAGACTCCAGGGTGCACTGCTGCATATACTTCATACCCCCCACAGGCCACTGGTAAGATCCCATATTAAACAGACATGTGACTAAACACTCATTCCACCAATTTCTCCCACAGCTGCAGAGACCAGTCAGGCCTTCTGGGAATCTCCCCTGACCCCGTTGTCTGTCCACAGCTCTTTAACCACATCCTTCTCCAGCTTTTCTTTATCAGCTCTGTCTTTACTGACCACATGTGGAACTCATTCTCTCCTCACAGACACTGAATATCACTCGAAGAGTCCGATTTCACAACGAAATTAGACTCCAGTTCTCATAGTTGAGAGAGGTAGAGAAACGGGGAAACAATTATCAGGATGTAGAGAGTGCCTTCTTATCTTGAGTAGGAGAAATTGTAGTGGTTGAGGCAATATTATACGTATACTGTATAAAATATGCTAATATTTTACTTGAGTATGTTGATTAATGGCTTACTAATTAATGTATTTACCACTAAAATGTATGAAATTGTGTAGCCTTAACATGTCCAACTTTTCTCAATCTGCCAAGTTGGGTTGGGTTATTATAGTAAATTAAAATTGAAACTAAAATGAAAATAAGCAGTGAAAAATATTTTTAGTGAACTGAAACTAAATAAAAACTAAACTGATACAATACTGCCTGATTAAAAAAAATATAAAATAAAATAAAAATGGACATAAATTCATTTCAGTTTTAGTTTTTTTAACTATATCATAACCGAAAAAAGGAGAAAACATGAATTTCTGTCAACTCTCGGAACATTGAACCACAGAAATTGAACGGACTTGACCTTCCATGATATGGTGCTATTGCAATTGCTTCACTAAATTAGCGCGAAGATTAAACATTAACATTATAGCCATTCCTACACACAGTTCTCTAACCATGTATTTTGTATGTATATAGCTACATACGTCTGAGACATTATACCTGATCTTAACAAAAAGAAAAAATATAAATATAATAAATATATAAAAACTAAAACTAAACCTTCCTGGAAAACTAAAACTAAACTAAATATTCCAAACTATGATAACCTTGGTGCCGACCTGACTCAATCTAGTGAATCATTACGCCTGAAAGTGTTTTTCCGCTGAATTTAATTTGAAAAAGGGGCCGCATCAGAGATCTGGATTTGATTATCGATTCAGTGCCTCCATTATTCATTTGGAACGTGTTGTTAAACAGAGAGATGGACACCAAATGGTTCACAGATCCACTCCTGGTGGAGTCCGACATGGCTGTGGTCAGAAAAAGATTGTCCTTGGTGTAAATGATGCGAACAGACTGAAGTTGCGAGGGATTGTAACAGTAACGATGCTGTAATTTGGCACAAGATTTGTCAGAGTTAATGAATTGAAGAAAGGTTCTGCAGGAATAAACTTCCAAAATGTCCTTTCAGCGTCTTGGCAGAGCACCCGTCTCTTTTTAAACAACCAGGTGGCGGCTGATTGCTTCACTTAACGTGGCGTTTGTGTCGGCACACTTTACCGCTGCAGAGATGACACAAACCACATTTCTCCCGCTGCTTCGTCAGTGATTAGGCTCTTTTTTTTCTCCTCGGAGTCGACTCTGTAATTTGTTCGATGTAACAGCGATGATTGGTCTGTCCTTATGTGCACTGGGGGTCATGGTGGGTACACAGCAAGGCTCAATGCACACACAGAGAAATTAGAGTTGATAGAAGAATCTTGAAAGGAGTATTGTATTGTACACATGCAGATAAAAGCGCACCAACTGTAAACACTCACTCACTAACCATCTGAGCGCATATCTCCATGACGGCTTCACATTTCTGTGCACCGGCAACTCAACAGTTGTCCACTTTAAACGCTCTCTCTGTGAATGGGGGATGACATGTGTGTCTGTGTGTCCTGTCCCGCTGTTTGACAGACCCCCTCATCATCTGCTCACGTCGCCACAGCTGCAGCTTCGGAGAATGTGTGTGTTCATGTAAAGCGGAGCGTGTAGTGGACTCAAGTGGGCAGTAGGCATGCTAACACTTGTATAACTATACTTGTGTGGATGCCCTGAATGTGTTTGTGTCACAACTCACAGCTGCTCAGTTCAGCCGTGTTCAACAACACGCTGACCTCTCACCTCTCTCTCTCTTTCATTGTCAATCTGTGTTGCTTCCCTCTCCCAGCTCCTATATGCCATAACATTAATAATAATAATACATTATATTTGGTGGCGCCTTTCAGGACACCATACAAAGATAAAATAAATACTTAAACAGTTAAAAACAGCCAATCACGGCAAAAACACCAGCAGAGAAAACATAACAAGAGACATTTAGGCAGAGACGTATGAGGTCTGAATAAAACAATAACAGTGTTAAGAGAAGGACACAGAATGATGGACACTAAAACGTTGTAGCAGGCTATATTTAAAGCGTTGCTATTCACACACACATAAACATCCCAGACATGCACATTTGACTGAAACATGTTCATGAATACATGAAAACAAAGATGCAAACATCTGTCAGGAAGTGGTGTCTTCCTTACAGCCAACCAGAGAGTTGTACAGCACAGTAGGTAGCAGAACAAAGGAGGCGTCTGTCGGGGCTACTGGTGTGACCTGCTGGCATAGAGATGAATGTTAAAAGACTCATTTGTGTGTGTATACAAGTACGTAATGTAAGTGAGCATATGTTATATGAGACTTATAATAGGCAACATACAGCACATGCTTGCAATCACATTTTCTATACACCCCAAAATGAGTTTGAACCTTAAATAAACACTTTAATTTGTGCTGGACAAGCTTTGTTGTCCTCCTGTGATTCATGGGGGGAAAAAGTGCTGGAACAAATCTTAAAAGCTAAAAAAAAAAAATATCATGCTCTATTATTCTCCTTTTGCTTATTTTCTCTTTTTCATTTCACACAGTAACGCCAGTTTTAAATTAGGGCCTGTAACCAATTAGGCAGACACAGCGCCAGAAGCCTTTGGACGCCTCTGCCATGCGACCACAGTCCAAGAATGACGGGCAGGAAAACGATGACAGAACTTCCCTGGTAGCTCTCTACAGGCCTCTATCATGGGAGATAGCTTTTCAATTGTCTTTTCATCTGAAGCGTTTTAAACAGCAGTTTGTATTTATCGAGGCTCTAATGTAATTTGCGCGTCAGCAATTTGCTTTTAAGTTGCTTCTGTGGTTTCAGATAGATGAACGTGGCTCAGCGGAGCAGAACACGCTCATGGCATCGGCAGCCTTTCCGATAATGGCAGAGTCAGGCAGCTACGCTTTTTCCCCTCTGGGCAATCTCGTTGTTACCTCATTTAACATGTCCTCCTGAGAAAAAGAAGGCTGCACTTTGACTCTCATCAACTCAGAGCTGGTTTCTGATGTATTACCGTGTATAAAAGAAGGAAGGAAGGGAGAGCTATCTGTGCTGTTCTCTCCACTTGGAGGGAATCCTTCTCAATTCATATAAACACAACTGCTATTTTTTTCCCCCAACCACATAAAAAAGGAAAAATTGTACATGCTAGCAGGCATTTAAGTGGACATCTGTGCATGCATGCTTATTTATTGTCCATATGTGCATGTGCAAACATCCATGTGTACACATGAGAGTGTGCATGTAAGCTTGATCATGCGTATGACACAGCTCACATGCCAATTTGTACGTCCCTGAATCTGTACATAGACTATTTATGTATGCACTTATGTAATTTATGTTCGATAAACATTAGCACAGAGAGATCATCAACTATTTTCCTTTGATTTCTCGCTATCCCATCTCTCTGCATGCATATGACACATGGCAGTTGTCCCCTCAGCATGAAAAATGCATAAAAACGTAGTGAAGTCTGGTTGAATGCACCGCTTACTGTGTCATCTCTCTCTACCTCTGTGCAGCTCTGTTTCTGCTTTTCCTCTGTCTCGCTCCATGTAACACACGCTCCCTCGTGTTTCATCCTATGTTCATGGTGACATGCCTGTCAGTCACTGTGTGGAGAGCCAGCCAGGCCTCTCCTCCTCCTCCAGCTGCCCCTGGGTCTTTGAACCGGGCTGGCCTGGTTTGGCTGGGGCTAATTGGAGGGCAGCGCAGACAGCATGAGGGGAGTCTGTCTGGAGGAGCAACTGGAGGCAATGTTGAGACAGAAAAAAAAACGCTGAGGGCAGAGAGAGATGGGAAACATACGGGAAGAGAACAGCAGAGTAGAACTGTGTAGAGTGAGAACGCTAATCAGTGCTTCACCAGGCACAATAATAATAACTTTATTTTTTAGCACTTTTCAAAAACAAGCTACAAAGTGCTTTACAAAGACATAAAAAGCAAGAGAAATTAATAAATAGTAATACTTAAAAATAGACACAGTAAAAATGACAAGCAAAGTATGAATGATTAAAACACTAACAACAAGAGTAAAGGCTGTTACGGGAGGAAAATGAAATGTGGAGAATATACTTTAGTTAAATTTGCTTTGAGTTAAGCGAAAGCAGAATATTAGAGACAATATGGGAGACGGCAAACAAAGAGCTGCATTTGTGACTGACTGTTTTATCCATTAACCCTTGAAATGAATGTGCTCTTCAACAGAAATCACACCTAGGAGAGTGTAACAGGACAATGGTTTTAATGAGTGTAGGAAATAAACGGCAGCATATGTTAATGTAGTATGATGAGTGTCAACATTAGAAACCAGGGTGGACTGAATGTAATGGAGTAGATCATGATTGTCCTCTAGTGGTTATTGTGTTTCATTACATTAATTTTAAGGAATTCACATGCTGCAACTTAAAGTTCAG